>JAHZNB010004147.1:0-15514 GCA_027744295.1 Callyntrura guangdongensis
GGATTATTATGATTGTTGTTTTTCTGCCGCTGGCAAAAATTGCACTTTGTGGCGGTGACCTAAGTTAAGACGAACCTTTTTGCACACGCAGAGGAATCAGCACCGTGGTAATAACAATAATAAAAAGTAATAGCAATCAGCAGCAGCAACCACAACAACAAAGCAACAATAAAAACAGCGAATCAAAAAAAAGTGTGTCTATAGACCTTTAAAGCAGCAGTTTCGAGACAAGTTGAGCGTTGACGTAGAGTGTTGTCGCTGAAAAGTGCAAGTTAGTGTGTATTTCACCCTCTCGCTCTCTCTCACTGGCCTGGTCTGGGCAGACAAAAGGATAATTATTAACTTTTTATGGAAGTAATTGTGGCAGCCTGTATGCTGCAGCTCGAGAGAGAAACAACCCACTTATCTGGTCGTTACTTGTACTACTGGTAAAGCTATTAGAAAGATTGCGGTTGTCATACTGTAGTTGTGTATGATAATAATATTATGCCAGTGGCCAACAACGTGCTATAGTGAAATTGAAATCTTTTTTTTGAACACAAAAACGTTCTCTTTTTGGCTGTTGGTGTAAGGCAGTGATGGTGACAGCGTAACGGTCATATTATTGCCACCACAACGAAAAAATAGTTTATCGTCAGAAATAAAAGTCCATTTTGAGTATAAAAACGATGCCAATTTTGTTTGCATCCCCGTTATCATCACAAGCCACGCTGCGTTTTACATCGTCCGGAGAGTGTGACCCTGCAGGGGGTAAAGACCAGAGTGGCCGGGTCCATTACCAGTTAGGAAGGAATCAGCGTTTGCGACGAGGTGGTGACGGGAGTAACGCGAAAGGCAAAAAAGACAGTAGCTTTGTTGTCTTAAGCCGGGTATCACGGTTGGTAACCATGGGGATGGTTTTGTGGATGGCTCATTTGTTGGTGAGCGTGGCCGTGGTGGAGGCCACCTCAGACGGCGGTAATAATAATAACAAGTTCAGTTTTGGCAGTTATAGTAGTAATAATTACCATAACAACAACAACGACAGTAATAGCGTTTTCAGCAGTGGCATGTTTACCACCAGTGGTGGTAAAGCCAGTCAACATCATCAAATCCCGTACAATGGTACAAACCGTTTAAAAGGGCTGGATAGGATTTTGAATCGGTTGGATGGTGGTCGAACGGGAGGGGGGAGGACGACCAGTGGAGAAAATCCGGCTGTCAGTGAGGAAGCTGCCGGGGGTAGCAGCAGATTCCGCAGCACCAGTAACAAGGTAGATTCAGAATTATGATTCATAAATCTTTAAAAAAATATGAATATTTATCCACAAATTTATCATCCTGTCAATGATATTAGCGTTTAAGTCGATTATTTTTTGGCGTATATGATGAGGTGCTCTTTTTAATGGTGTGTACCAGCAATTAACGCGGTCACCTTGGCTATTAAAAAACGTTTTCTTAAAAAAGCACAGCGCAAAAAATAAATTGGATTTTTTACCAATGCACACACATCATCATCTATTTTTCGCAATTGGCACAACGACCTTGAATGAAAATTATTCTCGGGTCACAGGAAAGGTCAACAAGATAGCAGAGAGTAGAGAGCGTGATTAATTTTTGTGGGGAAATTACGACCAGCGCCAAGTTAAGTGGCTAACCAGGGCATGACTCCAACCAAAGAGATAGAGAGTCACCATAAAACTTGTAACTGCACTACTTAGACTACTTTGCAAAATATAAAGTTGACTCTACCATTAACTTTTTTTAATTAAGTGTAATCAAATGGAAATGCGAGTATCATTTATTCCTCTATTATCCATCCAATTAAGCAAAAAAAAAATCCGTCGTTGTCGACGGCGTCGTCGGGGTTGATGTTGCTGTTGTTGTCAGGGAGGAATACTATGAATGGAGTCATTCTTGAAATAATTAGTGTCATACATGCATACATTGATTTGGTGTACACACAGAGAGGAAAATGAAGATGCTGATGGAGAAAAGAAAAATACGAGAGCTCTCGCGCAAAACGTTTTTGAGTAAGTCAGGGAGGAATACTATGAATGGAGTCATTCTTGAAATAATTAGTGTCATACATGCATACATTGATTTGGTGTACACACAGAGAGGAAAATGAAGATGCTGATGGAGAAAAAGAAAAATACGAGAGCTCTCGCGCAAAACGTTTTTGAGTAGGAGTTGCCGTCGTCGTTGTGATAATTGTATCTGCCACACACATTGACTGGCTGATTGATTGATTATACACCATCATGCATCACCACAAGAGGGAGATATTACAAAGTAGGGTGTCAGCTAAGCAGATATGAAATGGTCACGCTCTCACTTTTTATGCTGTATTTTTTTCACTATTAGAGGTTTTTCAGAGATATGAAGCGTGTGTGTTAGATGACTGGAATGGAAGAAAGAATGATTGATAGATAGGTTGTTAAACACAACGAATGTCAAAGAGGAGGTTTCACAACATGCCAATTTCATTAAACGAAGCGACTTTTTGATTCCTGGAAAAGAAAAATAATATCAGTGGTTGTAAAAGTGAAATGTGGTTGGGTGATACGCGAACCAAAAATGACGCTCACTTCACTTTTGTGACAGATGATAGGGAAAACCAGTTGCGGACGTGCAGGATAATAAGAAGAATCGATCATATAATTTAAAATAAAATGGGTTATTTTTCTATGACGGTGGCAATTATTGGGATTTTTGTTTTTTGTTTTGCTTCATAGGATCACTTCCGACCTTCTCATCACCCGTACCACCATCATCACCATCATTACCCACACCCACCCAACCAGGAACAACAACAGGTCACCTTTGTAGGCGGTGAAGGAGGTGACACCAGCAGCAATGGGTTATCAATGAATGCTGTTTTGGCAGGACCAGGGGTCGGAGGAGACGATGATGATAAGATTTTGCCATTTTCTTCCTCCTCCTTATCAGAAGGAGGTCAGCAACACTCCCGCTCCTCATTGTCGGCGTCCTTCCCTTCCCTCTCCAGTTTAGCGGCCAATGTTGTAGCAGGGGGCGGAGGAGGATTTAAAACTCCCGGGAAAACTTACTTTGACGCTGCGGAAGATGAAGATCTGGACGAGGATTTGGACGACGGGGATGATGATGACTATGACGATACTGGAGATGATGACAACCAGGACGAGGAGCTGCTTAATGACAAAATGTCGAATTGGGTAAGCAAATGAAAAAAAATTATAGAAACGCATAAACCTATCCAAATTACAGCTGTAAATTATCCGTGCTGCCTACCATTTTGTTGGATCCATGTCGGCAGAGAAGGACAGAGAAAATTAATAACGTTTTAGTTGTGGTGAGACAAATTGGTGGTGGCGTAAATTGGATATTCATTTCTCTCCTGACATAAAATCTGAAGAGTGACTCAGCCGTTGTCGTCGTGACAGAGGACTTGGCTGGACAATGTGTGTCGGGTCTTTATGCCCTTTCTTGTGCACCCCATCCATTTCACCGGATAATAATAATATGTAAAAATCCACCAAAAAAGTCGTGCATGGCTCTGTACAACTTGATGATAAATACACGGTCCGTTGCACATTGCCGGGAATGCAAGGCGTATTATTACAAAAAGCGGTGATTGAAAAAGGGAAAAAATACTGTCGGGAAAAACATAATATTCCTCAGAAGCATCATTATCACCATCGTCATGACGATGATCATGATCATTAGCTATTTTTTATCCTCTTATTTTCTGACGGGCTCAGTCTCCGTAAAGAGGATTACACTCTCTCAGGGTTTTTATTTTTCCTGTAGGCCGCTGCTGATACAAAATAAATTATATTGCCTCTCTCTCTCCCACTCTCTGTTTAGATATTATTCGTTCTAGACTTAACAGTGCTGCTGCTATGCTGGTTGGTGAACCGTTTAACAGGTCCATGGTAACTTGTTACATACTTTGTTCCGTCCTCGTATACTACGGTTTTTGCTTGTGCGTGGCGGCTGATTAATGACAGATTTCAACGGTGGACGTGGAGAAAACGGTGATCTCATCGTCTTCATTACAACTTCTTTTCAGCTTTTAACTTTTTTCTGGTACGCATCAGAGAGAGAGAGAGAGAGAAAGGAGAGAGATAGTTAGATAAATTGTGTAATTGATACGTAAAATGAAGTTGAGTGGAGCAGACCTTAGAGTACTCACTCAGTACCATGACCATGTGACAAAAATGGCAGAAAGAAAAAAAACCCACATCTTTCTCAACTCGACGCTTATTTCTTCCACCATCATACACCTCTTGTGTAATACAATGACCCTCTGCATTGTAAAATTTCTGTGGGATTTTTCTTTTCAAAGGCATTTCTAAGGAAAGATGTTTGTGTACCATCAAGAGTTCAACAAGCATTATTTGGCTGGGTGGTCGTCCACGGTCCATCCTTATTGTGGTCATCCATTTTTTTGTACGGGTAACCTGGTACATGGTGGTATCCGGAAAAAAAATAATTGTCCAACCACACACGCTCTCTCACTCTTTTTTTGTGTGTTTTCATTAAATCTCTGAAATTGATTAAACGCGTTGGTTTCAATTCGACTCCTGTAAAAATCCTGTTGTTGTTTGTGTTGTTGATCATGGTACTTCTGCTGACGACCAAGATTTCAACCAACATCAACATCGACTTTCTGGTTGAGTGGTAGTGACAAAAACCTACTAACCAGCTGCCAATATATTCACTGACACACACAACATTTCTAACAAAAATTCTAAATAGTTTCGTGTTTGTGTCCGTCTGGCGTAGCAGCATTTTGTCTCATCGTCGTGGGCACACAAGCATGCATGCCTGTTACGTGTAATTGATAACAGCGGCGAATAAGATGGGCGCAGCCTTTTGCACCAACAACCGGGATTATATAATATTCTCTACCGCTCACGTCATCTTCATCTCTTGCCTTGCACGCTATTGCACTCCGCAATTTCATTCCCGACTTTCCTTTTCCTTTGTACTCTCTTCTCTCTCTCTCTCCTTTCGGCTATTTTGTTCTCAGCCTTTTCTGTGTACCACCAGCAATACTACTCACATTATCAACGTACTACTCCTCATTATCCTCATGTTCCTCCTCCGTAGCAATTCCGACAATTTTTCCCGTAGCACCACCAGTTGAGCTTGTAACACGGCGATGATGATGATGATGAGAATACGATCGCAATCTTGTCTTCGAATGATAGCTGTTAATCTAATGATGAGAATATCACTACTATAATATGTCCTGCTACTACTACTTGGCTTATTTATCAAAGTATTTTCCTCATCCCACTACCAAACCATGCAACAGTTTTTCTCCTTGTACACACCAACAAACAACCCGCAGCTGAAGGGGAATTATACAAAAAAACCAGGAAAAAAATGAAAATCGTGTCAGGAGGATTACTTGTCTTATTTTTTTCTCTTCCCCTCCCCTCTCTCTCTCCTGTTATGTGTGTCTCTTTCAAATTACCTTCTAGGCCGACACTATGTTTTTTCCTGGCATTCACTTTACAACTACATACCTATGTGCATGCATGCAGAAGCAGACAGACATGTACATTGAAACTTTGAAGCATGCAAAAAGAAATTTGTTGAGCATTAGTAGTTGTAGTAGTAGTAGTAGTTTTCCTGCCTTCTTGTTCATCTCTTTAAAAATTACTTCCAAATCATGGTGTGTGAGTTGAAGGGAAATGAAAAGGAAAAAATAAAATCATGATTTCCTCAGGCAGTTATTTTCCCTGTATCGGCAGTCAGTCAGGAGGCTTCTTTTTCTCTCTCTCTCTAATAGCCATTCTACTACCAACTACTGGCACTACTTTGACTACTAATCTGGATATTATTTATTACCCGACTCTAGACCCGAGAGTACGGTTGGACGAGCGTATGTGTGCAGCACACACACACACAAAACAACGAACATAATCTATGTCATAACGCAAAAAATAACCCAGTGAAACACGCATAAAATCACGCACAAATTTTTTCACTGTGTTTCTCTGTGTGTGTTTTTTCCTGATAACACTGCTGCTGTGTGAATGATGTAACACTTCGATAAATCCTAAATCCTCCATCCAGTAAAGAAGTAGCCCATATAATATGTGCTCTCGGAGGGGTTCACTGGTGATAGAAAAAATGGTCAGGAAAACTGTACACACAGATTTTTTTGTACAAAAGCTTGAAATGAAAATATTATCGGCAATCTATTAGCTTTCCAGAGAGGGATAAAGACAGATCATGATTATGCGGAGGATGATCACGATGATTAGAAAATGTACTTATAATCCTGTAATAATGTAGAATATAATGTTTTTGTACCGTGTGGTTGGACTAGAGAGAGGCTTTACTCGGTCGTCATCATCATCATCATCATCATCATTCGTAGTCATCGTCAGGCGGAGCAGAGTGAAGAGACGAAATTTATTAACGTTAGAGAGCCAGCAGTAGTGTACGATGTACTTTTTTTTAAAGAAAGCAGTCTCATCAAAGCACGATTCATCATCATTGCCACAATAAAAACGCAGTCCAGCCACAAAGAAGAGAAGAAGTGAAACAGTCTTCGGAAACCACCAAGCAATTCAAGGCGGACATCATTATCCATGCACCAGGCTTTGATGAATGCATTCCCCTTTTTTCTTTTTACCGACCAACAATCGACCTACCTGTTTTCTATCTGGGGATGAATGAGAGAAATGCCGATCTGACTCGAGTCATTAGTATCCTCATAATAAATATCATCATCATCGTCTTCTTGGTCGTCTTAGTCTATTGTAATTATTTAGACGAACCATCTCTAATCTGTGTGTGGAAAGAGAATTTTTTAATGTTTTAAAAAAGAGGAAGGAGAGAGAGATGCCATCCATTCATCCATCCATAACTCAATGGCGTCCATTCTTATTGAATACGTAATGTGACGGACAATCTGTGGTGGGCTGCATTTAAATCTTAAATCTATTAAACTCTCTGTATCTCCGTAGATGGGTCATATTAAACTCTCGCTATATGTGTTACTTCTTTGTAGGCAGGCAAAAAAGCAAGCCAGGTAGGTAGGCTGAGAATGAGTAAGAAATTATTGTAATGCTAATGCCGCTGTTCATTCTAATTACTTTTTTGATGCTAGCAAGAAAGAGAGAGAGATGCTGTTGCAGCGTTTTGCTGCTCTCTACTGCATTGAATTTTCAACGGCTTTGTGTATAGCTAGAACGTTCCTTTTGGTATGACTGCCCAGGTTCATCATCATTGCGTACATACGCTGTAGTGGACTTCACAGATTTTCCAAGATAACGTTCACTCTGGTTGTTGTAGATCAATAGATAACATTATTATGATGATGACGATAATAATGGGATTTGGGATCTTTTTTGCTCGGTCTGGGTACTCCGCAGAAGAGTGAGAAAACAAGACTGTGCGCATACTTGTTAGTTTGTAGTTTTACTACTACCAGTATTATTTCATGTTGTTACTATTATTATTGTTATTATTATTACTGTATTGCATTGATGGATTGTCAGTGATTTTTTGAAGGAGAGAAGATCAACCAGGGATTTTATCAGGAGTAATATTATCATTATTATCATTAAATATTTTCAGGGAAAAAAACGTGACGATTGGTTGTGCCAAGCCTGAAAAAAACACAAAACGAGAAACTGAACGGGCCAGAAAAATACGCAAAGTACGCACGCACACGCATATTTTTCTTTTTCCACCACAGGCAAGCTTCTCAATGAATTTTGTGTAAGAGAAAAAAATCATCATAGTTGAGTATACAGTGTGGTGTGTGGTGATGGAAGGTGCGCCCGAGAAAATATGTACGTACCTATGGCACTAATGAGTTGAGTAGATTTTTCTATTTAGCTGGAAGCTACACAAAAGAAAAATATAAAAGTATTTATTTATGTACGCCAGTGTGCTAGTATTTTTCTATCATAATTTTTCCTGTCCGTGATGATAGCTTTGTTGGGAGGTTCTCCTCCTCGTCCTCCCCCTTTTTCTGTACTCCTCCACCTCCAACTTGGTTTAACTCCCACTCTCTCTCTCTCTCTCTCCCTGTCTGTTTGTTTATCCATGACACTGTATTCATCAGAGAAGGAAGGAGAATGGAAATTTATGTCCTTGTCTTCATTCTGACGTTTTTCCTTCCTGATTTTCGAGCATTTCTCCAACAATTCGTTTTTCTAAAGGCCTATTTATATCTCGTATAATAATAGCCAGCAGCAGCTCATGTTCATGACATGACGAGGTATATTTTTCTGGGGTGGGGGAGGGGAATGAAGGTGGGAGAATCGTGCTGTATGCAACAAATACACAATCGAATACCATGTATACGAGAATAAAAATGCAAACAAAAAAACAAATTAGTCATTCATACACAAAATGTACATAGGTATATTAGAGTTTTGCGCCTGCAGCACTTGTTTCCTATGAGCTGCCCGTTTTTTGTTTTAATTTGAATGTACCTATGTAATATTAAGGTGTAATTGCTAAGCTATTTCTTCGTTTTTTCTGTGTCCTCCTCGCTACAGGATTCTGTTCCGTGTATGATATATTGTAGATTTAGAAGCAAGTTGAAAATGTCGTACGAAGTATGTAAATTACTTATAATTGGATATTGAGAAGAATCGGCTTATCTATGAAATGTCCACCTCAATCATTCGTAGCTTTTATCTAAATAAAGTTACCCACATAAATTACCAAAAATTAATATCCTATTTCACAAGCCATGCTCCTTGCTCTCGCTACCAAAAGCTATTACTACCGATGTAACTTCTGATGAATAAAGACATACCTAACAATACATTGCACAAGTCTTTACTCTACTCACTCATTTTAAGTAATTTTACATATAAATTTCCCATAAACACATTTTCCTCACCAAGAAATTCAAGGATCACATTACACATGTTATGATGTAAAATGGTTAAGAGAGTGATGCTTTCGTAACAAATTTTGAGAAGGGTCGTTTTTTGTAAAAATAGAAGAAAATTGTAAATGAGCGAAAGAAAATAAACCAGCGTCAAAAAATAATGTTTTTCACCAAATAAAAACTTTTGCTGCTTGTGTTGAAGTTGAAGCTGGCTCGTGACTTCTATACAACTATGTAGTTGATTGTGAAGGTTTTTCGTTGGCCCTCAACCACACGCGCAATTATTATGGGCTGGCAGTCAACATCTAATTTTACGATTATTACACATTTACGATGATTTAACAAAAAAAATCTTCTGGTTGGAATGGACGGTAATTGCCTTCATTGAACAATTGACAATGAGAAATTATGACAAAAAAGCGTACTTGTTGTTGGATATGGCTTTAAGGAGTTTGATTATGAAACACAAGTGCTGTTTTTCTTTGCCTCTGATTGTCCAGTAGCAATGGTGATGGAAACAGCTCTGAATTGTCCGGCCCAAACAATTACTCGTGTTTAGTCACCACGTTAATAGTATAATTAATTGTAAAACTTCATGTTGCGTCCCCATTACATCCTGGAAAAAGGGCAATTTCATCAACATAATAACTAGCCCTAGTAAACACTCTCAACGTAACCTTGTAAAGGGAAGTAACGGAAAGGAAGTAGTAAAATTCCTAAACGTTGCGCTGAAAAAGGAAGTCAAGTTGACAAAAGATTGACGTTTTCACTATTTCCTGGACAAGAGATATTATGTGCAATATGGAAACACCATAGTCGTGAGTCGTGACTTCCATTAGGTTAGACAGAGTTGCCAATTTCTGATTTACTAAAAAAAACATGAAACATATAAGGCGGACAGACTGACAGACAAAACGCAATTTAAAACTGTTCCAGTTATGTACATGTAGTAACAATTTAATAGGAAATATTATTAAAAGGCAAAAGGCATTAACTACATATCTAGTTATAGTCATGCACAAACTTATATTATAGTCTGTCCATCGTGAGAATAAACTAAAGTACAATGCATACGTCTATAACAGCGAAATAAATAATCCATCTAATATAATCGCAGCGCACAGTGCACACAAAGCAGTGAGTGACGGATGGCACTCCAACTTTACTCTTGTGTACGTACTTGGTTGATAGTACATCCCACCACCCCCACACTCCCACCCCCACCATTATTATTCTAAAGCATTGTGTGTGTACACTCTCTGCACTCACTCGACTCACTCAACTCATTCAGAGAATTGGCTTGTTTATGACAATGACAATAGCTGTATTATTATTCATGAGCTAATTGAGAATTATGACTTTATTCCTTCCACTTGACTTAGCATCTCCTCCAGCAAACCAAACAACTCCAAACTGTTTTTTCCCTCGCTCCTCCACTTTTCCAAAAATTAACCATTGCCCATTACCATGCATTTATACCAGAGAGGCTTCCTTTTTTCTCAGAGTCGCACTGGCGACGACGTTTTCCTGCTAACTGACAACAATAAGCAGTAGTCAAGTTGTGAGAGTGATATGGAGAGATGCACTTTTTCTTCTGCATTTTTTCCCTCCATTCGATTCTGCACTTTAGCTTGGTGTCCATGTGATGTAGTTTTTATCCTCCTGCCATTATCTAATTCATAAATATTTAAATGTGAGCACATTTTTCTCTCTATTTTATTCCTCCCCTCCTATCTGTTCTTCTTGACAGGACTTATACTCTTGACAACGGTCAAGTTGATGATGATACTTCTCTTGGCTTTTTTTGTAATGTTATCCATCCGGAGTTCTCAACCATCACCACCACCGCGTGGATTGCAGTCATTTCACTTTACACATCCCTCCATTTTTTTCTTCTACTCGTTCTCCTGCAATGTTGCTTGCATAAGAGAGATAGTGTGTGTGTGGGTGTGGTATTATTGCTGTTTGTTATTATTGTGCTCCTGCTGCGTGCCCTTTCTCATCATGACAGGTTCAAAAGTAATAATTGTATTATTTACAATGCATCGTCATCATCAGCGTCGTCGTCATTACATTACCCTTTTACAACACAACAATCAGCAGAAATCATAGAAACACGACAGTGTCAGGAGGACATGGACAATTGCAGGCAGAGAGGCAGAGGGAGGGTGAGAGAGGAGATGCAGATAGCTTAAAGTTTAATATGACGACGATGATGATGGGATTATATTATGGCATGATATGGGATCATGTTCACTTAAAGATCCATAAACATATTTAATGTTTCTAGTTGATTCATAGTTCAAAACCAGCAGTTTTTTTATAGAAATGATATATAATACACGTGTGAGTGTGGTTGAAGCTGTGAGGGAATTTCTACTGCACAACTACTCTGAATGAAATAATAATAATAATATTTTTTCCAATTTCCTCTGTTTATCTTTCCTAATTATCTTACACACACAGGCGGGCAGGCTAGACAGGCAAGCTAACAGGACAAACAAGAGCTCCAGGGAGAAAACAAGTCACTTGTTTACACAATACATTACACGGCTATTACACACGTTCATATTAATAATTTTAATGGTAGTATTGTGTACGTATAAAAATAATATACTGGATAGATTGTATGTTAAATGCATAAAATGATATACTTGACGGAAAGGTGATACTCTCGGCCAGAATTACAAATTACTCATGTCTTGAGTTGCTGAATCTCTGTTGGAAGTGGATGAATTGTCTCATTTTGAATGAGTAGTGCTTTGACTAAAGTTCTTTTTCTAAATATAAAGTGTAGTTTAACAACAGTTTGATGTCCAACTCAACGGTAATAGTGAACTAAACAATAAAACCGTCTGTCACTATGGCTATATATCTGTGTACTAAAAATGGCAGTACAGATGAAAATGCCTCAACATCTTTTCTGAGTGAGTAATCAAGAATTTAAGAATTGAAAAAAATACGAAGGAGTATAAAATTGAAGACGATGACAGTGACACTCGATTTCATTTATCACTCCAGAAGTGGGAAATGACTGGTGGCAAACGTACAGATCATTACTTTGCCAAAAATATACCACAAAAATGGCCACGAATTATTTTAAATTTGGACCCTTGAACGTGAACGTAGTAAACGGCAAAATCATGTCGAGGAGTGCCTAATTCCATGTTAACTTTTTGTACGAATGGTGTCTGGATTCCCATTGTTTGTTTGCGTATAAAGCAGTAATGTTTCTTTTATAGTTATAAAACTTATAAAATCGTACACATCGTGTAACAGATATCTGCCTAGTGATTTCCTTATAAGCTTACAGCAGGCATACACGTTTGACGTTGTTAAATGTTGCCATTTATGTTGTAAGTTGCTATTTTTGTCAATTCTTGGGTTGGCGAAATTAAATAATGTCAGCATGAATTTTGGTAGCCTTAAACCAGTTAACGACTCATGATGCCTTGTACTGTTGACTGACTGGGACTATAATACACACACGCATGCACACGATAATTCGACAGGTAAAGCTGACATTTGCCGTGATGACAACAGACCAGGAAACAACAACAATGGTTCAAACAGTTGGACAAACTAAACTGGCAACTTTAATATGTAAATAGTTAACTTTACCTAATAATTTTACAGCTGACTAATGTCCCTTAAGACCATAAATACGCACGAATTGCAAGAAAAAATAATAATGTTGACATATGGTTGATGATGACACGTTCTAACTCCTAACTAACAACTCAACTAATGACATAATAGGACACCTCCACATTATTTATTATGATACGCATGTATGTTGCAGGTTTTGCACAATCTCTTTTTTCAGCATAAGTGGTGGCGGCAACCGCAAGGGTAATAATTAAATATTTTAGCAAATGCTTGTTGAAGTGCTCCACGCACACGTGCGGTTAAGTAAGAATTTAAGTGTCGGTGATGATGATGCGTTCAGAAAGGGAGTTGGTGGTGATGGTCATACCAAGTTCAACGATCCAACAGCATTTAAAAACATTTACGCACTTTCCATTCTATTTTAGGACAGTTGTTGAGAAGGAGGGGATTTTTACGCACATATATACTCTTCGAAAAGGTAGAGCGAGATATTTTGCTAAACAATTTAGAACAATTATTACGAATTATACGAAGGCTTTTAACGAATAACTTTAACTAGTCAACCGATCCGTTTAAATCTGTAGGTTGGTCACTACAGATTACGCGCGCAGTCGGGGTCGAAAGCGGCTCGGCTGTTTATGTTGAGAAAAAAATTGCTGCCTCAAAAGAAGGAATATAGGTGTTATGGAAAATGCCACAAAAGTCCACTGTGGATAGAAGGTTGACGCCTTTGAAAAGTTATTTTTAATTGCAAAGAAGACACGGACTAATTACTCAAGCTTAAAAGTTGTCGAGTCTCTATTGCTGTTGTTGTTGTTAAATGTCAGTGTAAATTGTAAGATGTCATAAGACGACTCAAGAAGACCGCATACGAGGGTCAAAACATCGTAAATGGAAAAATGCTAATGTCTATAATGAGAAGTATAAGCTGTGTGTAGTATTTCCTTCCATTTCGTTAACCAAAACACTGCAGCGGAGAGCTCATTGCTGCAAAAATGTTTTCATTTACATTGGCGCTTTTGAAAATGACCGTTTGTTTGTGATTCAGTTTTGACAACAACATCCATCCACAAAAAATAACTCTAAAAATGTTTTGACTAGTAAAAAAATCTCTTGTCACTTGTCATACATCTATCACTGATCATGAAAGTTAAGTTGAATGAACGTGTGGCAACATTTACATTTTTTCATTTTTTAAATTTCCGTCATACCAGCATGTTTTTATACGATTTACGATTAGCCAAGCCGAGATTATAACAAGACACCTTTCTATAGTGTTCAAAGAGTTAAAAAAATGTTTATGGCATCTGCTTCAAATAAGCTTGTAAGTTCTGCGCAATATACGCACTAATAAAGTTGCATTTGTTGCACTGGCAGCTTTCAGTTTTTTTAAATAGGTCGTAAAAAGTCATAAACTATAAGTCTGAAGGGCACAATGACAATTGTATTCGTTTTCTATTGCTATTGTTTTCCTCCAGACATAATACACCATTCCATTGTCTCGTTTTTTGCTTTTCCAGGTAAATTTAGATTGTCGACTGGCGAAGCTCGTCGAGGGTATATAAAGAGCAGCCGAGTCTGCAGTAGAGCAAACAGTTTTTTCTTTACTAATCGTTTAAAGATGAAAGTCTTGTCTATATCAAAGAGAATCGTATAAAGTAACTTACAAATGTTTGAATAAATACATAACTTCTTACAAGCTATATAATTACATTATATGTAGTACTGGTTAATTAACAGTTTTGTTTCGACATGATTGTCCCAAGACGTCACCGGACAGGATTCCGTACAAAAAAGTTAATTTTTAAAAGTTAAAAACATTTTTTCACGCGTGTATTGATATAAACCGTTGTCTTCATTTTACATTTTTAAGTTTAATTAAACTTAAGCTTTCCCGTTTATCGGAATCATAATTATTAGTTATAATTTTCTTCACATGGTTCAAAATTAAGCTGGAACCAAATTTAAAACTTAAATCTGAAACCAACATGTAAACTTTTATCCTTTTATATATAAATTCCCACTTGCTGATCCATTTAAATATTTTATATTTATTTTCCAGGCGCATAGCTACAAAAGCCGTTATCTCGCCCAGCGAAAAGCCTCTCCTCCCATCTCTTACTCTCAATGGAAATGGCAAAATCTCGGCACCCGCCAAGGCTTAGAACAATACCGCCGTCAAGTGGCCAACAACGCTGGAGCTTCTTCCAGCCACACGAGTTCTTCATCATACCCCAATAACCTCAATTCTAACAGTGTTTACTCTTCTGGATCCTCTACTCACGGTAATAACGGGGGCTCTTCATCCTCCTCGTACCCTTACCATCGGCAAATAGGTCACCATCATCATTCCTCTACTAACAACAGACATTATGGGAGTGGCAACAGTGGCGGCGGTGGCAGCACAAATTCTCACTCATCATCCACCTCCTATTCTCCCTACTCTTCAGGAGGAATCTCCCCAAGATCTTCATACTCTTCTGGCTCGTCATCATCCCAAGGGAGTTCGTGGACAGGAGGGAGCAACAGAGCCCAACCTCAAACCCCAGGTAGTCCACAATTCTACATTTTTAAAAAACCCAATGCACATTGTATTCCGCTTTATTCTTTACTCTCAAGCCTCACAGCAGCAGCCGCGCAGAACAAAGCCAGTCAGCCGTGTAAATACATGTCAAGTCATGTCACATCTTCATTTTTTTCATTCAATCAACCCTTTTCGCGTTCCTAGTCAACAATTGTTCTTGTTGTTTGTTTGTCCCGTTTTTTTTGTATGTGCGTTCGTTCCCTTCCCCCTACTTTTATGCATAATATTACGTGTATACTTCTCTGGTGGTTGGGTCCAAACCCAAGTATAATATTTTATTAACCTCGTCAACTGTCAAAAATAGTCGAGAAAAGAAAAATGGAGAGTTGTTGTTCATGTTCTAACTTGCTAATCCCTTGTAATAGCTTCTTCTTTTGTTTGTTTCTTTCTTCGTCACACTCTCCTACAAACCCAAAGGCAACAAACAGCTCAACAACAGCAGCAGCAGCAGCAGAAACGACGTCCTCCCCAGTTATTTTTAGCTT
>JAHZNB010004148.1:0-10126 GCA_027744295.1 Callyntrura guangdongensis
GATAAGAAAGCGAGTGTTTACTGTTCACCGATAACACTCAAGCGGGGCGGACTAAAACTAGTTATTTTCTGTGGACTTTTCCCTGCAAATCATCGCTTTGAGTCATACGATGTGATGCGATGTGCTGGTTGCTAGTGTTCTACTATTATGATGTTTCCTTACTTTTTTGTTTGTTTGTTTTCCAAAAACCAGCATATCACCCTGTCCTGGGTTATAATAACCGTAGTTTCAATTTACAGGTGACATATATATACGACATAATGTTTACACTTACACGAGAACAACATGGCTTTTTCACAGAAAGTCTACATATATGGTTAAAGAATCAACAGAGCTTAACGGTTATATCGCTGTTGTGACAATTCAGTGTATCGTGTTAGATCGTTAGTAAACATATGTCTATTAATATTTTGATACACATTCTGAGAATCGCAGCATTATCTGCATGTTTGCACACTTTACATTCGAGTACACGGCCGTCTTGTAAATATGCTTCTTGTACAACGTATGTGTGTGTAATATATGCATGCACTTGTGTAAAAATGTAAAGTTATTTCTGGTTTGTAATATCACATTCACTGAAATTTACTGGTTGAAAAACAACATTTCACGGAACTATTCGTTAAATATAACATAAAAATATTGTTTTTCTTTGTTTTGCAGAAATTAATGCAAATTGCATTGACGTTTCTGCTTTTATTTATCATTTCAGGCTGAAATTTTCAGCTATACATGATTGTGGTTTTTTAAACTAACAACAAACTAGCAATTTTCCAAGGTTATATGATGACAATGAGTTTCATGGAAACTCATTTCCTCCTTAGTCTAGGGTGATCGTGGTATTAACAAATGCCATAGCTATAGTACAGTCCTATGCTTTGACAGCATATGCTGTGATGTTACAGTACCATAATAATCATTAATTATACAACCGGTGCGGTGCTGTGTTTTCAGTAAAGATGTAGTAAACATGTACTTTGTTTGCTGTTACGTTGAAATAACCGTGACTAATTACATGACGTTTCAGGTCCAGACGCTTTATATGATTACTTGGTACTACCGAGTTGGTAGGTATAAGAATTCTTTTGGAGTATAAAAAGAAAGCTAATCGGTCCAGTCTCATCATCAATCAGCTTTCGTCACTTAAACTTGGTTGTAATTAGTTGCAGTTGCATTTCCATAATTCCATACAATTTTAACTCGTCCCAATCCAACAAAAAGATATCAGGAAAAAACCCAACATGATTTCCAAAAACCAGTTTGTGGCCATTCTTGCCTGCGTGCTCGTTGTTCTCTGCCTTTACGGTATTGGTAAGTAGTAATAACCGCATTCCGATTTTTTAAAACCTTGGCGTAATTTTTTTTTGAAATGCAGCGTGGAATATGCAATTTTATTTTATTTAATTTATATACTTCCTCAATATAGATTACGCGGACGCATTAAGTTGTCAAGCTCAAGCCAATGGAAACCAACCAGCAAGATGTGTGTCTGGCCGGTGTCCAAGCGGTTACAGAAGTGTGTTCTGGGATACCGGGTGTCGCGATGGACAGCGTTGCTGTATCTAAGGCCGAAACTAGTCCTAACATGGACCAAATTACCATAGCTTCTATTTCTGTGAAAAACGTTAATGTGAACAAGGCTCCGGGCTGAACTTTCAACTTTCCTCAATAATTATAACATAACTAAATCTACTTTTACACATTACTATTGATATCGTACTTTTTAACAATCACATATTACTGTCATTTGTCTGTGTGTTACAAAATAAAGTTTTATTCATTCTCTGAATACACCGTGATACGTTTTGCGTCACAGCAATCTGCAATTTTTTTCCATCCACCAATATCTAAAAACCTGTCCGACATTTTCTTAAATTTACATTGAATTCTTGGCATTTGTTTTTCATTAGTATTGAATTACTGAGTTAAATTATGAATTGTAACAAACCACTTATCTCATAGTCGTACTTAAATACCTTTATCTAATATAGGATGTGAAAAAAACAGGAAACTTTTTCTAGCTAATTTTTCTTGACAATAATTGGCCCCTCTTTCATTTTATTCGTAACAAAGTGTTCAGCAGAGACTTAGGTCTGAGTAGTTTTAAAAACTAAGTCTGTGAAAGTATCGATCCATGCATGGTCCGTCCTAGATAGATCCGCAATGATTTAAACGGTGTCCCTCGTTGTGCATCTTGAAAATGGTCAAGTTTAGAAAGCCAGAAGCCACAGTATATCTATCATTGGATACGGACAAGCAATCATCATTTATGGTGATGGTGACACAATATATATTATACATCCATGTGAAACTACCAACCAACTAGCATCTTGTTTTTAACAATTGAGGATGATCGATCACCATCACCTTAGTTAAGGTTCACACCATACAGCTAAAAATACATGACATCATTAACTACCTATAAATAATTACAATTTGCACCATTGGACAATGTGATCAGGATCAGACGCAATTTACCATTAAAATCCAATGATAACCGTACAACTAGCAAGGATGTTGTATCAATTGTGTTGGAATTGGAATAAAAATGCAATATTCAAATCTAAACCGGTTGGTCTATATCTGTCTATGTCTAGTGCCTTTCTACTAAAAACCCCTAATCAAAGTAATGATCCCAAAATCCCAATGTATGTTGCAGATTATTACTACTAAAAGTAATTTTACAAGAAAGTAATTTTGTTGTTTTGTAGACAACCAAAATGCATTTTCGAGAATGTTCAGCAGAAATATAGTTCATCATGACGAAATATTATTGAAAGCTGGTGCTAGTACTAAGAGTTTTCTTTATTAGACAAAGAGATTATTATGCAAATTATATATTATTAATTATATTATATTATCTATTAGGATAACAGAGATAAAAAATATTTTATTTTATCAGACTCGGCTGCACTCTACAATGCAATGCAATGGAATGGAGCAGATTTTTCTATAGTGATTATTGTGTTGCATTCCATTCTCAAATTGACGCATTTCGTCTTTCACGCAGGATCCACTTTCGTGGTCACTTCCACTTGACTGTGTGCACATGCGAACACTTGATAAAATGTATTTAAATCATAACTAATTATTACACAAGTAGGATAAACATTTCACAATTAAAGTTCTATTTCATTTGATAAGAATAATCTTTTTGATTTACAAAACTAACTACAATACATTTCAGCCGTGAACAAATCTATAGAATTTTTTTTTGACAAGTGACAAACTTTTTTGTTTACGGGGATTTAACCTTGATATAAACCGTCCTGTGATGTACAAACTGATACCACTATAATACTTTTATAACACAAACATTACGTAACTTAAAAGTACCTATAGATGAACGTACTGCATACACTTTTGTGCACACTTATCGCCAATGTAAAGTACCGACCGAATCGGCTATGGTCACCAGACTACACCACGAGGGTTTCTAAATTTATGCAACTCATTATGTTTTGTTCCCATCTCTATATTCAACCAAATACCGCATGACCTTGCAGTTCTGGCTGGAGACTGATTTGTTCACCGTGACTTTGCAGAGTCCCAGGTCCCGTGTATTTAAAATAATTTTTACTCCGTAAGTTGTAGAATAGCAGTTACATACAGCCTCTTCGTATTATTATTACATACATGAATGGTTTCAGCTGGTATTGGATTTGGTTGTATTGTCTGTCCGTCCGTTCGTCTGTGGCCGATCTCCTGGCCACACCCTTTGACAGATTTGGACCAAACTTAGCATGAAGGTTCTTTAGGGTGCCTAGTTGTGCAAGTTAAAGTTTGGGCCCGATGGTCGTGGAGGTGACAATTTTTTTTTAAATGAAAAGCATAGCTGAAAGTTGGTATACATAAAGCTGATGGATGGATGACGTTTTGCAAAGTTTGACCTAGATTGGTTGTTCCCTGTGGCCCCCACGGGTCGTCAAAAGTATTTTGACCATAGCTCGGAAATGGTAAGTCCGATTGAGATGGGTTTTCGGTATTGAACTCGCAGTGACCAGGGCTATACCATATGTCGTTGGAAGGGGGTCGTTTGGGGTCATTTTACCATAATATATCCTTTTCATATCCTTATATCTTTGTAAGTCCTTATTTTCATCTACGCATCTGAAATTGCTTACAGGAGGATTATTTGTCAAGCACCATAATATTATGCATGCATGGATGATTATATAGCTACCACATAATTTTTCAAGTGCAATGCCAAATACGTAGCATATTACCTGTATTATGTAGTTTTTTAATACAAAAAACACGTGCATTCCGATCATTACTCAATTTCAGAATGATTTTCCGCATACTATACTCTCCAACTCAATCAAACTTGCACATTTTGTACCCGTCCTTTCAATAAATCGGATGGTGTAGTAGCCGTTTCACATTGTTTCTGCATCTACACACTGTCGTCACCAAAGTGGTGTTCTAACAAAACATGTTAGGTTTGGGGCTTACCGAGACATTACTGTTACTCGTTTTGGGAGTTATTTTGGTGATCCAGTATGGACGCCCAAAGAAAAACCTCCCACCAGGTAAAATTAAAAGATTTTTTTCTATGTAAAATTTAATTTTTTTTGTGTCGTAGGTTGATAATTGTGAAATTTATTACTAAAGGTCCCAGAGGACTTCCACTTGTCGGCAACATTTTCCAAATGACGGACAAGGCCTACTTGAAAATGGCAGCGTGGGCTCAAGAATATGGCCCAATGTATAAACTGCAGTTAGGTTCTAGATTGTAAGTTCGATTTGGACAATGATTTTCGATTGAGTGTTGGTAACTGAAACGCTATAATAATATCAATTTGTCTTTACGATTTTTTTAGAGTGATAGTGATTAACGACTTAAAGATTGCCAAAGAGACATTATCCGACAACAACTTCTCAGCTCGACCACATGTGCCTATCATGGAACAATTGAGTGGTGGACAGCAAGGTATAATTACCACCAATGGGGCGGTTTGGGAGGAACAGAGACGATGGACTCTTCGAAAACTAAGGTGTTGTATCCCTGTGCCCCAGAAAGCACATGCATTATTTGAATTATCTGGTTGCCTTTCTTTTTACTTAAGTGATACGTAAATTCGTAAATATTAATCGTCGTCTTTTGTTTATTATGAATACACCATATAAGGGATTATGGCTTCGGGAAAACTTCTATGGAGGGATTAATTATGGACGAGGTGAATGAAGTGATTACGCGATTTAAGAAGACTGGAGGAGAGTACAAATTGATCAAAGGAATATTTGATTTAGCTGTGCTGAATTCTCTGTGGACGTTAATTAACGGGGAACGGTTGAGTCAGACGAATCCAAAGATTAGAACACTTTTAGATAAATTACACAAGTACGCAATCATCCATATCCCCACCAAATTCACTAAATTTTATAAAACAACAACAACAATTAATCATACACTTGTTTCACTAGCATCGCCGAAGCTGCCTCGGCAAGTGGTCTGTTTTTTGCGCCCTGGTTAAAATACATCTTCCCTGCGGCCCAGAAGGCTGTCGATGAAGCGGCTGATGGCATCATGGAGTTTTCCCGAGAGGCTGTATCTAATCATTTTGAAAACCATGTCGAAGGACAGAGTCGCGATTTCATTGACGAATATATTAACGAAATAAAATTGACAACGGATACAAAATCGAGTTTTTTTCAACAAGCTGGAAGTAAATTTGGCATTTAAAATATTATTAAGAATTTTTAAGATTTCTCGTACTTTTATTTATATATATGTTATATGTCACATAATTATTACGATTATGATTTATTAAAGGAAACAATTTAGAAGGCACAGTCAGCGACTTGTTACAAGCTGGAAGTGAAACAACATCTAATACTTTAACGTGGGTAATTAATTACCTTTGTGAAAATTTGGATGCTCAGAAGAAAATGCAACAAGAAATGGATTCGGTGGTGGGCACATCAAGGCCCGTCGAATTATCCGACAAAGTGAAGTAAGTAAGCTAATAAAAACCATTATGATTAATGTTTTAACTTCTAGTTAGTTGTCGCATTATATGCTACAATTATGCTTATGCTAATCTGCTTACCAGTTTGCCATACACCGAAGCCGTTCTTCTAGAAACGTTACGTCACTCATCTTTGATCGCTAGTGGAGTTTTACGCACTGGTATAGTCGACAAAGAAGTCAATGGGTATCTCATTCCAAAAGGAACATGGATTATGACTAACCTGTATTTTATTCATCACGACCCAAAAATTTGGGGGGATCCACACAATTTCCGTCCCGAAAGATTTCTCTCTCCTGATGGAAAGAAGGTGGTACGACACGAAGCTCTTGTTCCCTTCCAAATGGGACGACGTCAATGCTTAGGAGAATCCCTGGCCCGAGACTCCCTATTCCTTTTCGCCAGCAACGTGTTTCAGCGCTTTGAGGTAAACAAGCTGGAAAAGGGGCAACTTGAACCAATTAGTGGGACATTTTTAGTTGCAAAAGACTACCATTTCCGGTTTCAGGATCGCATTGTAATTTAATCAAAATTGACGTTATTTTTATTCTACTATTGTTGCGATAAAATTTGATTCTACGTTTTGAAAAAAAATTCAACCACTTCAAATCGCTCTTTTATTTGTCACATAACATCTCTACAAGGGAGGGAAATCCGCTACTTCTACGTCAGCTAAAGAGAAAGTATTTGTAGTTCCATGACGGAATGTCCATCCCCCCAATCGCAAATCGCAATACTACTACTACTAGATTCATGGTGGTTCAAGGTCCACATCTTGGCATTTAGTTTGTATCAGTGAAATTTTCCCGACTGTGTGCTAGTTTGCTTGTCTCTATTCCACAGCAAGGAATACATAACCAATCCACACATATCATAATGTAAATGTTTTTTTGCTGGAAATTATCATCCAGTCCATGTTCTCTGGAGATATTGATAACATAAATTGATGCAATTAATTTGGATTAAACTACGTTCACATACAGTACAGTGCTCATAACGATGCAATTAAACAAGCATCGCATGACTACCGTTTATGGTCACAACAGTCACAGTCACGAGTAGATTGACACTTGAACTGATTGCTTTGTCAGTTTCACTCAGCTTCAGCACAGCACTGCACTGGTAGATTCACGACGAGTCGTCGTCGACGAACACGACTTTAATCTTAAGGCCGTGTCCCGTGGTATTTATACAACACTTCGCACTTTGAATTACAACAAATTAACACACATATATTGTAAATCGGCACACAGTTTTCAACACTATATGTTTAGTAAAATATACCGACTTGCATTCATTTGATTTCCCAACATCACCCGCATGTAAACTTTTGGGAATGAATATCAACAGACATAATATTTACTGCCTATTGTACTGCCTAGAATAAATTAATTGGTGGAAGTTGTAATTGGTTAGTGCTTAACTTATGCTTCTGCTCATCAAACAAAATCATGGTCAGTTTGGGGCTAACAGAAATATTACTGATAGTTGTTCCAGGACTAGTAATTATTTGGATTTTTACGTATAATAGAAAATCGAAGCAAAATCTGCCACCAGGTAGGGCGAAAAAATTTAATTTCGTAAACAGATGAGTTTATTTAACTTTTACGTTAATTGGTCAATGTAACTTTGTTACTATGGAGGTCCTAAAGGGTTGCCGGTTGTCGGTAACATTTTTCAGCTAACGAATAATGGCTACTTGAAAATGGCAGAGTGGGCCCAAGAATACGGCCCCATGTTCAAAATACAGTTGGGTTCTATTCTGTAAGTTCGTTTTGGAAACTCTCTACACTTTAATACGTGTTGAGTTGTGTTATGGCAACTCCATTAATTATTGTGTTATTTTTACTAGCGCGATCGTAATTAATGACGTGAAAATCGCTAAAGAGATTTTATCTGACACCAACTTCTCAGCTCGCCCCCACATCCCACTTCAGGAACAACTGAGCGGCGGTCATCAAGGTATAATTATCACCAATGGAACTGTTTGGGAGGAACAAAGAAGATGGACTCTTCGGAAACTCAGGTTTTACGTAAACTAGACTCCTACTGCAATAAATAATTCTGAGTAGACAAATCGGTACAGTACTTATTTTTAGTGCTTATACTCTACCTTGCGTGTGGTCGTAACATAACTCATTTTACACCTTACACGCAGCAGAGATGTTGCATAGACACAATAACGCATTGTTACGTTACACATTTCAAAATTAAATTTCTGTTCACAAAATCAGGGATTATGGCTTCGGAAAAACTTCTATGGAGAGTTTAATTATGGACGATGTGAATGAAGTGATCACTATATTCAAGAAAACTGGCGGGGAGTACAAGTTGATTAATGGAATATTTGATTTAGCTGTGCTGAACTCTCTATGGACGCTACTCAACGGGGAACGGTTGGGTCAGTCGGATCCAAGAATTAGGAGCATTTTTGATAAATTTCACAAGTACTCTAAACACATTGTGCATTATTTCTTCCGTTTCTTTTATTCAAACAATATTTTTAAAGTACATGCTTTTATTCGTCAGCGTGGCTGAAGCTGTGGCTAACAGTGGTTTGATGTTTGCGGCTTGGCTGAAATATATTTTCCCCTCGGCTCAAAAAACGGTAGATGAAGCGGCTGATGGCGTTATGTACATTGCTCGAGAGGCTGTATCTAATCATTTTGAAACACATGTTGAAGGACAAAGTCGGGATTTCATTGACGAATATATTAACGAAATAAAATCGACAACGGATACAAATTCGAGTTTTTTTCAACAAGCTGGAAGTAACAAAGTTAAAAATAAGCATTTTACAACCTTATATAGTTGACATGATTTTTTACTATAAATTTTCTTGGGTATGAATTTAAAATATTTTTGACCAGGAAACAATCTGGAAGGTACGGTAAGCGATTTGATACAAGCTGGAAGTGAGACAACATCCACCAGTTTGACGTGGCTGATTAATTACCTATGTGAGAATTTGGATGCTCAAGAGAAAATGCAACAAGAAATGGACTCTGTGGTGGGCACATCAAGACCCATTGCGTTATCCGATAAAATCAAGTATGAAAATGGTTTTCGGTCGACTTTTGTAAGTAAAATTTTCTTAAGGATTGTATTTAATTAACGAGAATCTTTTTTGTGTGGAACCTGCTTATTAGTTTGCCATACACCGAAGCCGTGATTCTTGAAACGTTACGTCACTCGTCAATACTCGCTAATGGAGTTGTACGCACTGCCATTGTTGACAAACAAGTCAACGGATACATGATACCTAAAGGAGCGTGGATTATGACCAACCTGTATTTTATTCATCACGACCCAAAAATTTGGGGGGATCCACACAATTTCCGTCCCGAAAGATTTCTCTCTCCTGATGGGAAGAAGGTGGTACGACACGAAGCTCTTGTTCCCTTCCAAATGGGACGACGTCAATGCTTAGGTGAATCCCTGGCCCGAGACTCCCTATTCCTTTTCGCCAGCAACGTGTTTCAGCGCTTTAATGTAAACAAACTGGAAAAGGGGCAACTTGAACCAATTAGTGGTGTGTTTTTAAGTCCTAGAGATTACCATTTTCGCTTTCAAGATCGGATTGAAACTTAATAATTTACTGTTAGATGAAATAAAGGAATAAATGCAAGGTGATTATTTTCTACAATTTTACAGTGTTTGTGTCTTAAGACATTTTTTCATAAAGGGTTGGAGAATAGTGCAATGAAACACTACTTGTACTCCTTTTTCAACTAACGTTCTTGACAACTTGTTACCTGGTTTGAAATTATATAAGAATTTGTCGTGTATCGTTATCATTTGAGAAATTATCATTTAAAACTTTAAACCCCATAATGCGTAAGTGGCTATCTGTCATTTTTACTACAGGTAAATTATAAATATATGTGGAGGCATATAGTGATGAATGATGGCAATTCTAACCTACGAATTTTGTGTAGACATGCAATGTAAACGGGATTAAATCTTCAAAACATCATCTCATCGAACGAATGTCTGTAGTCTTAATTACGGGATGGGTGACGGCCCTTAGCCACCATGACTTGAACCCACCAGCACACTTGCCACCAACACTTTTGCCACCATGCCTTGAAGCCACCAGGTTCTATAGCCACCAGGCTCTATTGCCCCCAATGATTCGGGTTGTCACACACCAC
>JAHZNB010004149.1:0-21980 GCA_027744295.1 Callyntrura guangdongensis
AACACCATCATCATTCCCACTACCTCATCTCCATCCTAAACGGCTTAAGCCTACCGAAACAAAAAACATTTAAGAAAAATATAGCGTGGAAGAAAGAGTGAGAGAAAACGGAAGAAAAAAGTTACCAATTTCCTACATTATCCTTGCGTGTGCACCCTCTCCAGACGTTACGTTACGCAACGTTCCAATTTATAAACCTGCGTGCGTGTGCATTCTCGGCCGGTCCCTATAAAATTGCTTACTTTACTCCAGTATACACACATTATGTGTGTCTGTCTGATTTTACTTGCGTATCCTTTTCCGTAAATGATCCTCATCATCATCATCATCACCCTTCCTTGGACAAGGGAAGAAGGGGAGAAGCCGTACAAAAAAATCCTATAAACCTGTGGGAAGAAGAAAGATTTTGTTTCTTCGTCTTTCTTCGTGTGAGAAGTTGACAAAGACGACCATCCTGTGATACAAAATGCCCTTTTATTCTCTCTCTCTCTCTTGCCGTCTTTCTTCTTGAATGAACTCATCCAAATCGGTTTCTTACTACCGATACCACTACTATTTGTCCCGAGCAATGGTACAACTAAGCATCACACATATTTACTTGCTCACCACTAGTACTCACAACGCGGTAAGCTATAGGTATATAAGCTGACATTTGTTAAGCTGGTGGTGGTTCAGAAAGACTTTTTTGTCCGGTCAGACTACTTTTCCTTAACTTACTGGGTGTTGGGTGGTGGTGGTATGTGGTTGATGGTGAAATGTGCTTACAGTAAATGAGATAAATATCTGCTTACTCACCCAATAGCATTGCCACATCGTCACGTTGTTATCAAATATCCCCATCACCACCATCCCACCCAACTATTCTCAAGAAGTGTTGTTGTTGTTGTTGTTGTTGCTGTTGCTCTTGGTATATTTTTTATATTGCTCATTATTGCTGGAAGCATTTCGACGAAATATTAAATTGGAGATACAAAAGAGAGGAAGTGTACTATTAACAGATGTATAACTACATGCATGGCTGGCAATAAAATAGATTCACGCTTCTCTCAGTGATGTGGTTTATGTGTGACGGAAAGGGAGATGGGTGAAATAATAGGGAGAATAGCTGTGGCGTGAAGGAGAAAAAAGGAGTGAAAATAAGTCAGAGGAGTAAGTTTTTAAGATCTTCGGTGTAAAGTTGATGGGGTGAAACAATGTAGGATGCGAGATGGGAAGCAGTAGCAAAATAATAACAAAATTATAATGATACTTGTACAAAATGAGTGGAGGTGACGGTAATAATTGCGTATTGTTTTCCAACAGCAGCAGTCGTTACACAAGAAGTGAAACAATCAAAATGATCATTTGCACTTTCCGGCACCCACGTATTTTCCACCGGATTTGGTGGACACTTTTCGAGCTTTCCATATGTGTCCAGGGATGAGAGCTCTTGAGAGAGCCTTGGTATTGGACAGTACATTAATTTTGTATACTTGAGTGGGTAGTGTTTACTAAAGAAGGAGAAATAAGTATGTAGGTTTTTCTGAGAAACCCAAAAAACGCGTTATTATAGAGGCCTAAATAATTTGTTTATCATCACACGGGTCTCCCGTGACGTACCAATGGAGAAGGGGCATTGTCCTTTTTTTGAGGAAAATAACAAGGGACCCAGCTTACGCTTTTTTTGTTGGCGGCGTTCTCCAGTCAAAGTAATCCACGCGAAAAAAAACGTTTCTTTTTTACTCACCACGATCACTTTTCCAGTTTACCTAATAAAAAACGCACACAGGTAACAACATCATCATTTTTGTCCGGATCACGAACAAGACGACAATACGACGAGTTATAACCGAATCATTACAAGTGATGCATGCACATCTGAAAACTCACAGGACTGAACGACAATGATGATGCCAACAATAAAAGTAATAACATCAATGCTCACAATAATACATGAACGTTCATCCATTTTCTCTAGATTCCGTTTCGAATGCGGGTTATACACGCCTCATAATGCTTCTCGTAGGCTACCTTTCCACGGTTCTCAGTCTTCTTTTGGTTGTGGTTCTTTCGCGGATTATTATTGTACAAAAATTGAGACCTGGTATGAATGAATGACTGGGAAGATGACAATACCGACAGCAGCACCAGCAAGATTTAGGGTCCACGAAAAGTCATTTTCCCCTTCTACAAGTACACTTTGTTCCGATGAAATACATATACGAAAGATGAATGCATTCAGCCGTCCTCCGACAACAGCAAAACGAGTCCAGATGAAGAAAAAAAACGTGTGCGAGGAAGAAATCTTTTTTATGCTGATTTTTACTCTGTGTTACGTGCATATCCCCAGCAATCATTCATGCATTACTATCCATTCCTTCTCCAAAGTCCACGAACACAAGAGAGAAAAAATGAGCCAAGTTGACAAGTGACAATTGTAGTCAAATTTTCACTCTTCGTCACGCTTTTTGTTTGGCTTGGAGGCTGGCACACTGCTTTTGGTTGGCCTTTTTTCCCTTGAAGTCGCCTAGCAGGAGAAATATATGTACCTAGCTCGCAAAGCTAAGAAAAACGGGATCCCCTTTGACTTGAACGTAGCAGTTTGATAACTTAGTTTGCATCATACATTGTTGTTGCTGCTGTTGTCGTTCCACTTTCCAAAGCGCGAGGAAGATGTCAATGTACACCTGAGATATGATGGTGACGATATCCCAGGCCCATGAATTCTGAACGTTGGTACGCATACATTATGGAGCATGAATGCACGTACAATGCAAGAATCTACCTAGCATATAGGTAGATGAGTTTAGCCATCAACTCCATTCTGAGAATTTGGAAGAATTGGTTGAGAATAAAGATGCAACGTTTTGTTCATTTTGTTCCATTCTACGCGACCCGTACTGAAAATAGGAGATTGCTTTTGAGAAGGACACACAATCAGAAAGTTGTGAGGCTTTGACTCTTGTTGTTGTATAACAAGCATGCTTGCACGAGGATAATGATATTTGACGATTCCTCTTCTTCTGTGTCATGTTTCATTATTTCCCTTTTACACCAACTGCAGTTGTTGTTGCTGTTGTTATTCTCTGCTATTGATGACTGTGACCATGTTGTAAGACGATATTGTGATACGGTAGACGGACATCCCACCCAAAAACTCGTATAAGGATGGATATGCACATGCAAACTGACAAAATACGAAACCATTGTTAACAACTGACCATCAATTACAAGAATGTGGACAACAACAATACAACGAGTGAGAGGGTCTTTCGTAGAGTTTGACTCGATTTATTGATGACTATAATCCTGACATGATGGTGATGGTAAAGCCTACCAGCACAACAAGAGAGGAAAAATTACGAAAGAAAAGAATCCCCGATTGACCTGTCCACGTCAATAGTCCACGGTAATAAAGTGAGAAAAGTTTGTTAGCAAAACTGGGGATTGCTTTTGAATGGTGTGCTGTTGCTAGTTGCTCTTGTGGATCCCATTATATAACCCTGCGTACAAACACAAACACGCACAGTCATGCATATGCATACACACAATCATCATCAATGTGTGCTGATAAAAAGCCTGCACAAGAATTTATTGTGCTTGAGCACCGTAATTCATGTGTGTGTAGACGTGGTCATACATGCGTGGTCATTGTCATCCTCTCTCGCACTTCACTTTATTAAGAAAAATGTGTGAAAGATGAGGAAAAATTGTGAATGACGATGACGATGATGATGAGCATCCTCGTATGTCACGCTGATTATTGTGTTATTCCCCTGTGACAGTGACAATGGTCTAAAGGGGCATCAACGTGGTCATTGTTGCTGCCTAAATAATAATAATAATAGTAATAATAAAAATAAAAATATTACAAATGCCCATGCACAAACACACACACAAGTAGTGCATGCTTCCATGCTATTATAGCACTGCATACCATTCTCTTGCAGCCGACATCTTTTTGTCATTTATATCTTGCTGTAGTGTGTATACATATGCTCACATTGAGTGTTTGTATATTTTTAAATAATGTGCTTTGACACAGACACAGTTTACTAACGCAGGAACTGCAGTAACGACAAGGGATAAAAATGCGTAGTAAATATCAAAGTAAATTTTCTGTCAAAGCCAGAGAGAGAGAGAGAGAGACCATGCAAAGCAGGGAGCAATACAAGACAATAATGCCAGTGAATGAGGAAAAGAGGAGAACGAAATGAAATGAAAAAGGGGAGAGCGAAATAAGTAAATAAGTAATCTTCTTGACTCTTCTTCTCTTCTTTTATTATGACTTGTTCACATGTGTGTACATTTTAAGGAACTGATATATAAGGTAGGCTTAAAACAGCTTATGTGTGCGGTACGCTTTGTAAATATTACGGGTATATACATACGCACGCTGAAATAAACATACAGTAGAGAAATGTCCCATCGTATTCCCAAAGTTTCTTGTATTTACTACTGCACGCACATTTTATTAGTGTTTCCATTCTTGCACGGCTGCCACCACCACTCATTTAAATTTTTCTTAAAAAATAAATACATAACAGCAGGCAATCAGAGAGGGAGAGAGAAAAGTGATAGCCGTAGTAAAAAAAAGGAATTGAGAGAGAAAACGACAAAAATTGCTGGGACGGACGTACATTTGACACAAAACTGTCATATCTTCTTATTTAGCTTTGCTAATAGCAACAACAACAACGGCACAGCCCATGTAAGTCATCCTTGTATCGCGTATAGTGGAATGTGTGTCACTTTTATTACCATAACCACCACTGCTACCATATCGCCGCTCTTTGCTGCTGTTTCTCCGTGTTCCAATCTTGCTTTTTTTCAGTTTCCATTATTGTCCCTGTCCTGCCACCGAGGAAGAAACAGAGATGACAACAACGATGATGATGATGATAACATTTATTTTGTTATGGCTCTGTTGTTGTTACTGTACTAGTTGTAACAACAGCTTACTCGCGTTTGTACTATTATTCTCAGACATTTCCTTCCACTACACAACTATTCCTTCATTTTTTTCTTATATGACGGCTCAATTGTACTCCTGCATCTACATACACTATTTTGGCCATTAGCCGAACAGTACACAGCATGGCATATAAAATGGATTTTTTTTTAAAAAAAAGCCCCCTTCCTCCTCTCTTCTTTTACGAACGAAAGTAAAATTGACTTTTAAATCAGAATGGGGAAAAGGGCCACATATTTCTAGTCATACAAACACACACACATGTTTTTTAATACTTGGTTTATTGTCACTTACGCTACGCTGCTGCTACTGCTTTTGTAAGAGTGTAATCGTCTTGTTTCTTCCAAGTGCCATGCAGGCAAAGGGAAAGAAGGAGACAGAGTAAAGAAATATGTTTATTGTGATAATACCCGACTTGTTGTGTCGTCTTTTTTTCTTACTGTTGTTGTTGTTGACGACGATGAAGATGACTTCTCGAGAAAAAAAAACAGAATATATCTTCTTTCTCGTTTTTTTTCTCCGCTTAAGTAACTTAAAATCTAGTAAGGCGGGGATAATACTCTTCCAGTTCTGGTAGTCGTCCTTGTAGCCTTCTTTTTTTATCGTAAACACTACTGTAAGTACTACTAGCAACAGCAGAAGGAGCAGAGTAGCACCAGATTGAGACGTAAACTTTTTCGTAGGGATAAGAAGACAAGTATATCCATTTGAGAAGAAGGAGTTAACTTTTTGCTGATTTCTTTGCAAACAAGATAGGGAAAAGCCCTCTAAAAGCATTTTGTGTTCTGTGGGGTAGGACAGCGGACGAGTTCCACGTTCTGTTTGTAAAAAAAATTGTACACGCAACAACAACTTTAACCGGACTCACTCTGTAATATGAAAATGAATTCATTAAAAAAATTCGAGTGGTACGTTTTAAAAAAATGAGGTTGGTTGTGTGTATTTTAGGTATATTTATTTTCTCAAAATAGTTTTGTTATATTATGTAGGTATGTCATGTACTTAAATATTTCGTGCTTGTGGGTCGCCAATACGCGGCTGACTTGATTGTAAGTTGTTTTGCTTCGTTATTCAGGATATCCTTTCCATCCTCACGAGAGGTTAACCTTTTCGCCCCTGTGAAATAAATAAAATGTCGAATTGAGTTGTAAATGGTATGCATATTACTTTAGTTTTTATACATTTTATTACATGACTTTTTCTAAATGGTGAGCGCTATTGTGGCATGGTCTGGATTTTTGTTGGATGTCTCGGTGTACATTTTTTTATCTGTCTATGTCTCATTACGCTCTTTGTTGCGGCATTGAGGAATGCATTTTTTGATATTGTTACACTCTTTTTGTTAATATTCACTGTAGAAAGCTTGCATGCATGCATAACTAGAGTTGGTTTTTGTTGTAACCCAGAAAAAAGAAATAAATCTCCGGTGAAATCGTTGCTTGCCGCTACATTTTTTGAAATTTCGGAATGAATACAACATACAACACATTACACTGGCTAGAGTCAACAACAGAACAATTACTCTTTTCTCTCTTTTCCCCTGTCGCTATTTGTTTCATCTTTTATCTATACATCTCTCCACAAAGCAGGGTTGTAATTATAATTATGCCTTTGCATGCTTGCATGTGTGCTGGTATGAACGTACAAAATAATAGCACACAACTTGATTTTTTTTGCTTCTGTACAAAGTTGGGTACATATCAACCAGTCAAGAACGTAATTTTTTATGAATTTATGAATCTTTTTGGAATGCAAAAATATGGGAACATTATAAAACTTTTTTTCTCTGGTTGACGCTGTCGTTGGCAAAAATAGGGAGCAAAAAAAAGCAGTCACTGCTGCTGCTGCTGCTGCTGTTGTAATTGTGCCGCTTTCCTTTGACCTGACTCATACTCTCTCTCTCTCCTTCTTTCCATCTCTCTTTCTCTTCTAATGTCGGTTACGGGGTTACTGATACCGTCACCAGCTGGCTACCATTTAGAGATGAGTCAATTTTGGTACAACCCTCATGGTCGAATTTTTTTTATAAGAGAAAACAAATGTGTTTGCACATTTTTGTATCTGTATTATACGTATCTAGTACAAAAACCGTTGCTCTGCAAAAATGTCTCGTAAAGAAGAGCAACATCAGAGTAAAACACCAGCAGCAACTAAATGCTTTTTTTCTCATTTTTACTATTATTACTTCTCGTGCATGAGTTCATGCAGTAGGAAAGGGAAAAACCATAAAAACAGACCAAGAGAAACCAACAAATTGAGGAAGTATAGCAAAAGTCTAGACGGCGAAAAGAGGAAGAGAAAGATACAGATTATTTTTATTTTCTTCTCTCTTCTTTTTTCCTGTTATTCAGAGAAAAGATAATGGAATCTAAAAATGAAAAGAATAACTCTTTCTGTTGTACAAGTAATGCTTTATTACGACCAGTATATCATGTGGTCCCTATTATGTGTGGTGGTGTGTTCTATACCAAGCGGATGATAATGGATGACCAACAAAAAATAATAATGGCACCATACCACAACGACGTCCATACTGCTGCAGGCAGGCTTGTACTTTTTGATTGTTGATTTGCTTTCCCGTTTTCTCCCATTATTTTTATTTTTTAAGAAATAGCAATGGCCCTTCGGCAGTATTTACTACCACAGCTGCTTTACACAAACAGAAGAAACGGAGAGAGAAAGAGTAGAAGGAAAAGGGCGGATGGATGGAGACAGGGGCAGAAATGCATCGCGAGATACCTAGATATTACGTAAAGTCCATCTTGTATACATACATATAACACCACTTGTTTTCCTTTGCGAGGAGTATCACAACCCTTTTTATTATTGTTATCGGTTTGACCAGTTCACTCTTCTTGAGTCAGTCACTCCCGTTGTTGTTTTCTTGTTTGTGGCAGTCTGACTGACCTATCTTTTCTCTCCATTCTTTAAGAAAGACGCGAAGAATAAAAGCTGAATCAGGGGGTACTTATTTATTTACTACTATTGCTGCTCCAAATCTGTTGGTGATGACTTTGGTTGGAGTATCCCGTAAAGAAATGACGGTGTGCTGATAAAAAAAACCGTTGTTTGCTGGAATTGGAATGATATCATTTCTTAAAATATCTCGTTTCCAGAAATATATTATCTACTGTCATTATTATTAGTATTGTTACCATCATCATCCTTTTTATCATTTCATGAGATGTTTCTCTTGAACTTGCTTCATTTTCCCCATCCGTTATCGTCATCACTTAGATAGTTAGGTACGTCCCTGGGAAATAAGAAGCTTAGAAATGAAGGATAAAAGAATGTGTGTGCTCACCAAAGCAAATAATATATATCTATAGGTTTTTATCTTCAAAACATCAGCATCAAAACCGTTAGTTCTAGTCATCGACTATGTGTACGTACGTACTTGTTATTTCACTACAAAGCCCCCAAAAAAACTTGCTCCTCTACTGCCAATACAGTAGGCACATTCCAATCCTGTCAAACAGACAGTTTGAAACATTCCTTTGGAGAAAACAACGAGTAAGTTGTACTGATCATCTCAATTATCGTTACGCTGGCTGCTGGTACTGCTGCTGTTGTTGTTGTTGTTGCTGGCATAGAAAAACTATTTTAGGGTATAAAAAGGGCACATTTTTTGTACCTGGGAAGTGTCTACCACCACGACTGTGTGCGCTTTTCTCTCTGGTAGCCTTCCCTCTACCAGAAAAAACGCATTACTTGACGAAAAAATATCTTCATTCAACCGAAATATTTTGTTTTGTACACTTGACTTGTTTTAAAGCTGCTGTTGCTGCGGCTGCTATAGTTTCAACCATTCTTACCTTGAAAGAAGCTGGGGAAAATGTATTTCTCCATTTTTCTGCTTCACAGCAGAGAAAAAAGCAATTCCATTCTCTACACAACACGGTGGTGGATGCATGGTGGTAGTAATAGAACTTTTATACATATTATTATTACGTGCTATCCTAAAGCCATCATTGGCATTACTGCCAGGCTTCAGACATATCTTTTTTTTTCTGGTTCATGTTGCCCTTTTTCGTTCACGATCAAGGGAGTTGAATGCACTACCAAATTTCGATGTGTCGTTGTCTACTCCGCGTCGTATATTGGGCGTTTTCCTCTTTCAGCATGAAAGCACATACCTACTACAAACAGGAGCCGAATCAAGAAAAAAAATAGAAGATGGCAAGGAAAAAACGAAATAGGATGTTCATCACGACGATGATGACTGTTGTCGTGTCGTCAGTGTCGAATGTACACTTTGGTATATTGTTCAACTTTTGTTACTCTTGTAACCCTCCGTCATGAACTATGAACTTACCATTGTAAAAAAGCATCATGGGTTTTCATCAATCCAGTGTCCTGGTGAGAACAGTATTTTTTTCTGGTCAAAAGGGATAGCGGAGATCATGATAGAGTCTGGGATTTGGTGCATTGACTGTTTTATCAAAAATCAAGATGTTTTTATTTTGTTTTTATCACCCATTCTAAAAAAATCCAGGGATCTAATTGGAAAGATAATAGGGAGTACCATTACCAACCATGCTTTAAACTTTTAATCTTTTATACAGCATCGAAACCGACATCCCAATTCTTGGAATGAGGAGATCATAACCCTTCGGTTTACCCTGATTTGAAGACAGAAACGAAATCATTATGCGACTTACATACATTCATATTATATAGCAGTGCTTTACAAAAAACCTTTGAAAACCAACCTTCCTATTTTTTATTTTTTTTTGTTACGGTCGTCTCCACCATCGCTTTAAATAAGATAAATTTCCAGAAACAAGGCAAAAACGGAGTGCAAGAGATAACATAAAACATTCGTTCACAATTAGAGAATAAATAAATAGCTGAAAAGCCTCGCTATTTGCTTTGTGTATCAACTCCTCTCTTCATATTAAATAATGGGTACTAAGAAAACAACTCTGAGAAATGTGGCAATGCCAGAGAGAAAGTGAATGAGATGGTTGTAAACAGGGAAAAGTGGAAGATGTTTTAGTTTGCTCACTAACGGTTTTTCTTTGGTCTCTCTTCGGTTCCTCCTCCCACTCTTGCTGTGACATTTCTCCCATATTTGATGCGCCACAGGACGTTATCTTGGGTATTTTTTTAGTATTTTTCTTGAAAATGAACATCTTTTAGAAGTCGTGGTGGTGCGGTATATAAAGGAAAAAAATAAAAATAAAAGAGCACACTAGTTATTTCTCCTTTGCTGCCTCCACATTTGTGAGTCATGTCGGGTTCGCTGTAACTCTATTTGTAAATAGTGCAAGTTAGTGAAGTTTTTTTAGCAGTTGCTCACAATAAGAAAAATACTATGTTGTATTTTTTTGCTAAAATCCCTTTGCACAAAGGAAAAAACAAGAAGTACTACACATGTAAGTACATGTAACTATATATAATATATACCGTTACATTTTCTTCTTGTCTTACTTAACTAGCCTAAATGTCAGCGTTGTTATCATCATCATCATCACCACCACCACCGTTCCCGTCAAGTGAGATATTATATTGGACTTGATATTGCAAACAAAGATGCACGATTCTGAGTAGATATGTAGGCATTTATTTTCTCTTGGTTTCGTCCATTCGTCCGTCTTCTCTCTTACACAGCCATAAAAATACACATAGGTGCCTATCATAAATAAATACAACACGTCTTCATGTTTTCACAACTTGTCTTTCAACAACGCGTCCCTTGATCTGCAAACACACATACAACATGCACATGGTTAGATGGACAGAGAAAGCAGGCCAATGGCTGGGTCTACACTTAACCATTTCCTTCTTAGGCTTTCCCTTTCTCTCCCTTCCATCGGACATCCGAGACAGCATACATATTTTCGTGCTTTGGCAAACAAAAAAATGCAATGATATTCTTTGCTTATTATTATTAGCCAACAAAAGTAGTAGCGTTGTAGTGGGAAGTACTCTCGCAGCAATAGTTCGACTGTAATCTCAAAGCAACTATTGTTCACTTGTGAATGTGTGTGTGTATTTTGCAACACAAGAGAAACGACAACTACAACAGTTACAGTTGCAAACAACAGAGAGAAAAAAGGAAAAAAGAAAGAAAAACTTTATTTTTATCCGACACATTTCCATGACACTTCATATCTTGTTGACGTAAAAACAACTTTGGCGGTGGTGGATATGTACACAAGCATGGTCACATACACACCAAAATAAATAGCCAAGTTTCATCAGATCTGCTGATCTATCAGTAGTTAGGGGTAGTAGTGTTTCTAGTGGCGATAGTCGTGGTCTTGTTGGTCCAGTAATCTAAAAGCAAGAGTCTAGTACAGAAATAAATAGGAAATAGTCGGAAATGCTATCAAAAGCAAAGAGAGAGAAAAAAAGGTTTTCCTTCTAAAAGAAAAGAAAATAACCCAAGTAAACAGTTCCAAGAATTTTTTCCCGTGTCTCTTTCTCTGACTCTCTCTCTCTCTCTTGTTTTGGGATGCGATATAAAAGAGGAAATATAAATACACACACACACACAAAACGAAGGAGAACGTACCTAAAATATACATCATCTCAAGACATGGCGTTCTTTGGCATAGGAATCCTTCTACGTACATCTAAAGACATATTATTACGTTTGGTTTAACTGTGTTGCTTATATCTCTTTTTTCTCTCTTACCCATTTTTATTACGTTGTTTGTACATCCCCTTACCTCGCATTTTGCCACGCCACAGACGTGTATTCACAAGAAAATGAAGATGAAGCAGACGAAGAAGAAAAGACTTTTAAATGGCTGCATTAAAACAGCTCAGTAAGCATTTTTTGCCAAAATGATCAAGATCAAAGGGCGAAAAATAGAGCTTTTTTTCCTTTATTTTCTCAAAAGTACATATCTATCAAGAGGAAGGATCTACCACTGTGTTTTTTACATTAGTACTTTTCCAACGTTTACTTTGCTAAACTATACTTTTTCCTGCTTTTCCATCCAAAAAAACAAGCATATGTATGTATGCGCCTGTTGTGTGTATGTGTGTATTCACCTCACTTTTTCACCATTCACAAAACGGCCCAAACAAATGAAATGAAAGGAGCCATGGAACCGTGCTTGCTGCAGGAGTGTGTATAGTTTAAAAAAACTAATGATTATAAACGCATATACTCCCCCCACTACCAAAAGTAAAATAAAAGGAGAAAAAAAGAGTTTCCCTCGCACGCGGTGTTTTTATTTCGACCTAAAAAATAAGCTAGTCTTCTACTTCTCCTTGTCAAACAGTAAGTGGGAGTAGTACTACCAGACGAGAAAAAAAACTGGCGTGAATTGCAAAAAAATGTTGTACTGGGGACGGTGTTGGGTGTGTAGTGGCAAAAAAACATACACACGGAAAGAAGACAAGAAAAGACCAACAAGAAACAAATACTACAAAACGGCACTAACGTTGTACTGCATACCCTCGTCAGAGTAGTGGTGCAGTGGTCCTGTTGCTATTGTACTGGGCTGTTGGATGAGAAGATAGCCTGTAGTGCTATTATTTGTTCGTTTTGTTGGCCCTTTTCTCCCGCTTTCTTTCCTGTCTTTTGTGCTACGTGTCTGTTTTCTTCTTATCTAATCTATTGCCAGGAAAATATTCACCCGGCTACTTGTTACAGTTCACCCTGCCACCTACCTACTCACCTAGTCTATAACGAACCGAATAAAACCCTGTAACGTTTAGTGAGGTACATACACACAGACACAGACACAAACGACTTAAGTATGCCCTTCCATTTGGTTGGTTTATGCACGGTTTCCTTTTGTGCGTCCTTCTTTCTTTCCCTCCGTTTTTTTCCTGGACCTGTCAAAGTAATAATGTGAGAACTTTTCAGTCTGCTGGTGTTGTTTCTGCTAAAACATTCATTCATCCATCCTTCCATCCCTCTCATCTGCTCCTTCCTTCTTGATGATGACGACGCGGATGACAATGATGAGAATGTACGTGCAAAAGCTGTACCTACATTTCACACTCGAGTGAATCACTCACAACAACAGCTGACAGAAGTGAAGTTTTTGTTGCTGTTTGTAGAGCTGTTGACAGGTTTCCTGGATGCTTTGTTTCTTTCCTGTTGTAGTTGTTGTTGCTGTTATTCGTTACAGGGTTCTTTTCGTCATACGGTTACACTAATCCGGGAAAATGTAAGTCTTTCCATGTTATACTTAACTTTATCTGAAGGAGAAGCTGCAGGAATGAGTAAGATGGTGTGGATGATGATGATCCTACGGCCGTCGCCGCCACCCCCGTCAAAATGATGAGGACGATGATGATGATGATGATGAGTAGGAGAATGACGACAATAGTTTATGAGTTGTAATCTAACTAGTATGGTGCCTGTTGTTGTACACTAGCAACACTTGGTATAAAAACAGTCTATTCACTCTTGCTCTCTTTTTTCATCTCGTGAGCATCGTCTCTCTGAAGACAAACAAATTGCGAGAAAGGCTTCGTGAAAGAGCAAGAAAAATTACCAGATTAGCGTGTGCTAGTCTTCTCTTCCTCTCCACGAAATAATGTATAGGTAGGCACATGTTATTATGACAATGAAACAGCCAACTTTTTTTTACCTAATGTACCTCGAGAATGACTGCAATTTTTTCTGTCTGGAATTCTACCAGACAAAAGACTACTATTATACTACTACTCCTACTCCTACTTTGTGAGCAGTTTGTGAAGGGAGAAACGGATATCACAAAATTATGGAAAGTAATATGTCGACAGAGTTGCAACTTTCTTTCTTTTTGCCCTGTATTTTGTACTTGTTTGCCATTTCCCTCTCCACTCTCCTTTTACTAGCCACTCTATCTTGTCATGTAGTTTTGTCCTAAATCTAAGTCAGTCGTCAGTGCAGAAAGTTATGAGATATTATTATTTATTATTGTATTATTATTATTATTATTGTCGTTATTACATTATAATATCGTGTTAATCTTAATGAGTAATGACACCCAACAGGTTCCACAACACTAAACTTTACAACTACTTTTACTACTACCACTGCTACACACCACTGCCCCCTATAGTCTCCGTTGCATGTACATGCACTCATTATTAGGTAGAATTAAGCTTTCTGATATTTTCACCTGCCTCCAGATTCTCCAAATAATATTATAGGGTGTGAAGACAGGAAAATGAAGAATCCTCATTTGTAGCTCTAATGCGTGCACAGTGCTCACATCGAGGTGAAAGAAACCGATTATGCCACGACTCACGACTGTTTCACAATTTCTCTTATAAAGCAGCAAACACACACACACACACACATACTTAAGCTATACACGCCAATATTTATTCTGTCATAGATTTGCCATGCCTAATAATGCCACACCACAACAAGTTGTCCGTCGCGTGTGTAGGAAGAGCTTAATAGGTATGTAAGCAGGCCAGAAGCGTATTTTATGGATGGATTATTTTAGTAGGTAAGCATGTCATGTAGCTACCTACCTATATGTATCGTTTAGTTTTACACCCCCCGTTTTACCCACCACCTTCATATCATTTTTATGCCAGACAGCCCACACACAGCAATAAGAACAGAAAAGCAACATGAAAAAAAACCGGAGTAGCTGGAAAACTACACAAATTATTTATGATATGGCTGCATAAAATATACACAAGGAAAGAGAAAGGCATTACACCACGACGAACAAACTTCTACTACGACGCTGATGTATTATACGGTTTACCCAAGTGTGTAATTTATAATAGCAGTAATAGTAGGAGTAGTAGCAGCAGCAGCAGCAGCAGTTGCAACACTGTATGTAGCCCGGTCATTTTTTGGTGGATGAAGTTTTGGTGGTATATTGTTGGTGCGTGCGTGTGTGTACGTCGACCGTACTGTTGCACTTTATAAATAAGAAACAGTACACGATTACGGCCTTTTCCTTTTGCATGGCAATGGTGTATAGGTATGTGTATTTCTACCTGACTGAGGAGTGCACATGTCCTTATTATTGCCAAATGAATAAATATTAGAAGGAAACGTACGAAAACGCACCGCCATAAGTTCTGTTTCTTTTGGTGCTCATCGCTGCTGTGTGGCAAAGTCGTTTTGTGCATTTAACATGATCATCTGGAGACTACCAGACGGAAGAAATACGAGACAGATTTTTGGTGAAGTTTAGAGAAAAAATGGATGGAGGTATGTACCCTTGCATTACACAAGAATTTCAAAGAAAAAAGTCTCTAGTGTGGTGGTGGTGGCAGAAAATATGCACAGAGTTTTCTCGTTGTCCCTGCTGACTTGGGAAGAGTATGTATATGATTGTAGTTGGTTGGTGTAAAGCTTAAACGAGATATGTATGTACATAGAGCATGAGGCGAAACGACACTGCTGGAGAGAAAAAAACAACTTTGCGATGCAACGGCACCATCACCGTCACCAACTAACAGCAGTAAAAACGATATGCAAGCCTGAAAAAAGAAAGGAATCCAAGCAATTCCTTCGGTTTTTTCGTTTTCAGAAACGGTCTACATATTTATGAGTTTGTGTATGTATGTATGGTATTCATAGAGTACCATGCAGTACATATTTGCAGAAGACATGACCACGGTAGAATTTTTTTTCCTTTTCCTCTCTGTCTCCCGCTCTTTCTATTTCGTTGCTCTTGAGCTGTTCTCACCGTATTTTGTGACTTGCACCTTTCTGGGATTGGTATCCATTAAAATTACGAGCCAAATTCAAGGCTATGTATCTACTACAGCGCCAGGAGCAGCAATTTCTTTCTTTTTTTGCTGTATACTTTTGTACTATATGATGGAGTGGAGGGATGCATAAAAATAAATCCGCACAAAAAAGCAAGCGAACCAAAGAAAAAAGTGAAACCAAGTCACCTTATACATAGGTGGTAATATCCTTGGTAACCGTGGTGCTTAGCCCAGAGTGCTTCCATTCCATTATGGTGCAAGTCCCAGCGAAAAATGGAAAGAGAACCGAGATAGGAAAAGTGTATAAGCAGAAATGCAAGCAAAAAAGGAGCGACCATCTGTGTGTTGGTAATAGTAGAGTGTTGATGCTTCCTAAAAACAGGAACAACTGGATATGCACCTTGTGTGTGTGTGTNCAAGCAAAAAAGGAGCGACCATCTGTGTGTTGGTAATAGTAGAGTGTTGATGCTTCCTAAAAACAGGAACAACTGGATATGCACCTTGTGTGTGTGTGTGTGTATGTGGACTCCCAAATTTTTTGCTCGACAGAGATAGACGATGAACAAGTTGAAGAGAAAGAAGAAGAATTTTCCATGAAAACAAGGACATAGTGGAACATGTCGCACAATAATGGTAATAACAGTAGCAGTAGTGGTAGTAGTAGTAACAGAAACATTTCTCTTTTTCTACATGTCTGCTGTTTCTTCCACTCAAGTATCACCGCCGCCACCCTATTCCCATTTTCCCTTGAAAAAATGTATATATAGGTAGGCATTTGTGTAACTAGCTCCTTGTTCTCTTTGCCTCGGGTGAAAATTCAGAGAAGAAAAGTAATGTGACCATCTCACCATTTTTTCTCTCGCTTTTATTCTTTTTACACTTTCTTCTTTAAAAAACGAAAAGCGAGAGAAAGAGAGGAGCAATGGTCGTAACTTTGCTCTTCAGCTACATGGTTGCCTAGTTAAAGTAAAACCGTCACGAAAGGAAGAAGGGGAAAAAATTATCACCGCGACAATTCTGTAAATACTATCACCACCACCGCTCTACTAGATTCTCTTGTAAGTGACGCAAAGGTATTTGCGGTTGATAGTAGCTTTGTTGTTTTTCTTGTAGAAGGGAAGATAATGGGAAACACTGAGACGGAGAGAGAGAGAGAGGGAGGGAGGGAGAGAAAGGAAGAAATATTTAGATGATGGGAAAAAGACACCGCACTACCACTGCTTATAATAAATTTGGCTACCTATCCACATTTTTATTTACCCTACGTACACATGCTATACGGGAAAAACTTGTTACTCGTGTTTCCTCTGCTGCTCCGTTGTCTTTGTACATGTTATCATAGACACACATTTTTTTGCATGATGATGGCGGAAAAAAGCTTAATCTCTCTTCTCTGTGAACTTTTCCTAACTGTTGGTTTGCTATTCTCTCTTTCCTCTTTTCTCTTCAACAAGCACACCAGCCACTATTCTTGTTAGTTGCCACTTACCACTATCCCGGTGCTAGTGCGGCACTACTTCCATACAAACAAACAAAAAAGCCAGTTCACTCGACATTCGCTTTTCCTCTAAAAATGGGAATAAAATAAAAAAGTTCATCTGCAAAATGGGAAATGAAAGTGCGAGAGAGAAAGAAATGAAAGGAAAAATATTTTTTGTGGAGAGATGATGTGTGTGTTTTTGTGCCGAGATCACGGTTCCTTTCCCTCTTTCTGTCGCTCTCTCTCTCTCTCTCTCTCTCTCCCTCTTGTTTCTCACGCCGTGTTTGGCAGGCAGTAACAAGTTTCTTGTTTTGGGAAACGGAAAAAGCAGACAGAAATAAAAATAAAACTGACGTAAAAACAGCAGACATGGTTTTAAAAAATAGTATACTTGTTACTGGCGTGTTTTGTGGCGAGAGCTAGGTATATAAATAACGACAGGAATAACAAGTCCATGTTCACGATTGAAGAGAGAAGTAGAAGAGTAGAAAGCTAATGTGAAGTGTATTTGAACTGAGCCAGAAAATCGTGGCCAACGTCCTCCTCATCACAACAATGTTTACTTTTGTACGTTGACCATGACGATAATGTTGTATGCTCCTAAGTAACTAACTCGGAGTTGTCTGGTAAAATAAAAAGGGAGCAAAATACAAAACGAGAGAAAGTAAAAAGAAACGAATGCAACAGTAGCTATTTTCCTGTTTTCTTGTCTATTATTTTTATGTTTTCGTGGTGGCCCATCTGCTTAAAAGGGGGAAACAGTAGAATAGTATGGCTTGATGGCCTGGTCCTTTTCCGACTTCTTCTCAAGATTGCTGTTCTTCATCAGCCGTGATGATGATGATGTAACAATGGTAATGCACTTTTCTATGGCGGCAACATATTTACTTTCTTGTGAAATGTTGGGGAAAAAGAGTAGAGAAAAAGAGGAACTTAAAATGCTAGACAAGCCGTGAATGTTGCTTAGTTGCTTAAATGACAGGCAAGTCAACAGAGTACTCAGAACTACGTTGAACACGATGATGATGATCTTCATGACGTTGGTTCAACTACTCGAAGGACTCTATTTTTTAGTTCATAATACTATTGCATTATCAAGTAGTAACAAGTGAGGAAACAAACGCGAATTGACATCAAGAAGGGAGCACTCTAGTAAAAATTTCAGTGTAGCCATCCATTTTACCAAGAAAACTTGGGTTATATATTTTTGGCAGTTGTTTTTCTCTTTGCTAGCAAAACGCCGCGCTTCTGCTACTACCAAACCAACTACACAACTTTCATCCAAATAAACTGTTCAAGCTGAGGTGGTCCATTTTAAACAGTTTCCTCTCTCCCAGGGTGTTTTAGTTTGTTGTTACCACTGACTGCTACTTCTGCAGCTTCCACCTTTTTTATACGTTTCTCTCCGTGACAGTGTGTAAACTTTTGTTTAAAAAAGTTTCCACTTTTTTATGTAAGAAATAAGAGAGAAAAACATGAGGATAAAACAATAAGAGCCAAGGATTTCTGGTACACGGTTACCTTGTAAAGAGATGGAAGTCGGTGGTAGCCAAAGTTGCAGTTAATCTGCTCCCGTGGTAACACTGCTCCTGCTTTGTTTGTGGCCTGGTTTCAAATGTGCAGGTAGTTACAAGGAAAATGCATAAAACCCCACAAAATTGCAGGTGAAACTAAAAAGGTGACGTAGTAAAGTCAGCTAGTTTCGCAAAAGGCTAAACTTATTTACTTGTGCTGCTAAAAATAAAACATGTCAACAATTCAACGTCATTTTTTAAACGGTTGCTTGTTACCGGATGAAATATTATATTTACTGACATCAGTGTATCGGTGTCATCAGCTAAATGCCCAGCTCCAGCAGGATACCTCAAGCTGAAAAGAACACAAAGAGTTGGACAGCGTCGGTTCACATCTAAAATTACAACTTTTTTTCTTCTAAAACGGCTCAATGTCCACCAACGTGTAAAGTTACCGTATTATGACATCTTTGATAAATAACAAGGAAAAGTTGCAATGTTATGCTGCATGCATGCAGGACTACGGTCTCCCAGCGTATCTTTTCTTAACCTAAAAACATCAATACCACTTATTATCATGTATTATGTATGTATGTACCTTGGCCACAGAAATACAAACAGACTTAACAAGAAACACGCAAACAAACCCGCTAAAGATAGACAAAATAGGAAGAAAAAACAGTTTCACACTGCTACTTAATATCTTTTGTTACTTCAACTTTTTTGTCGTTGCTCTACTTCCACATTTAGTTTCATTCATAATATATGGTAGCCAGGTAGCCTTTTCTCCGCGATAGTGATATTTAATCATCATTGTGAGTTGATGCCATGTGAGTTTTAACTTGTTTTCCCTGTGTGTCATGATGTCGCTTTTCTTTTTCCTTGTTTTGGCTCTACGTTCTATTGTTATCGTCAGACTCTTCTCGCGCTCTCTCTCTCTCTCTCTCTCTCTCTCTCTCTCTAACACTCTTATTTCGCACTCCCTATTACTTTGGACTGTGGCGTCTCTTATGATGAAGTTGAAGCACAAATTGGTACAAGAGGAGAGAAAAAAGGAGAAAATATATTCCGAATGTGGTAATAACATTATTACTATTATTTTTTGTGGCTGTTGTTGGTGTGATCATGAAGTGACGGTGTGTTTCCATTATCGCTGTACCACCATTCCTGTTACTTCTCTACCACTGCCACATAAGAAGAGGAATGAGGGTAATAATAATAACGCCAACTACTCCAACCAACGACATAATACGCGAGGGACTTAGGTATACATACAAACGCGACGGAAAGCTTCTCTGTATATTACATGAGGGACGATGCTCACATTCACATCATGCTCCGCGACCGCTCTCTCTACTGCTGGAAAAACCCTTTTCCTGATTATGTCACTTTTTTGTTCTCACGAAGGAGAAAATCGGTGGTGCTGGTTGGTTTGTTATGTAGGTAGCAGCAAAGGATGATGCGGTGGTTTTAAAAACGACATTTTTATACTTGGCTTGACTCTGATTTGATGAACCGTGAATGGAATCTGTAAATTAGTTTTATACCGCAAAACACACAACAAAAACTCTTTTCTTCTCTCTCTCTCTCTTCATCTCTCTCTCTCTCTCTCTGACTTTTCTTTTTACTTTTATAAACAAAACTCGGCTTCACTTCTAGCACTCTTAAAAATGAAAGAATAGAGGGGAGAGAGTCTAAACTCTTGGTAATATATTTATATCAAAGGTACGCACGTATAAAACAAAGAAGCAATAAAGTTAAGTAAGTTGATCGCCAAAAGAATAATAATAACAAGTAGACTTGGATGGATTATAAAGGAGACAACACTCCAAAATCATCTTTTCCAACATACAATCTCGTCTTGTCAGATAGACAGTTAACAAGACACACTTTTTACAGGGAGAAAAAAAAACTAAAAAAAAATTAAATGTATTTTTTCCTCTGTTATGACTTGTTCATTTTCAGATTGTTCATTTCGTCTTTATGTTTTTCTTACTTCTGTATGCTTCATGTTCAATCATCATCATCATCATCATCATCATACCCCGTTCTTGTGCTAACTGACCAAAAAAACGTGCATCTTATCCGAACCTACCTAGGTCGTCTTAGAAACCTAAAACACCCGCAAAATCCGTCCGTATGCAAACATTAAACCCATTTTCCCTGGTCCATGGTGATTTTGACTGCCAAGGTGTGTTATAAAGCTCGTTTACAATTTAGGCAGAAAGATCTGCAGAGAAGAGAGAGAGAGAGTGACGGTGTTATTATAGAGTTGTTGCTAGAAGTCGAAATTGAACAAGTGGTAGTAGTCACCTTAATAATGCCATACCACTACCACAGCTACTTTTACGGCTGACAAGTACAAGTTACTGTGTTGGTCGTGGTGGTAGTCCTAAAAGTAGGAGAGCAGCAGCAAAAAAAATAGAAGAAGACGAAGAGCAAAGCGACAGAAGCTTAACTTTGCTTCAGGCATTATCATCCTCATCACCAGCGCACTATCCTCATCATCTCGATTCGTAGAGTCGTTCTCCCAGTCTTCTTCATCACGACCATGATCGTCATAAAGTCGTCCTCCTGTCTATCCTCCGTTTTTTCTTCGTCTTCTCCTTTCCTCTCCGTCTCTCTAAAACTTACTTTTCTACACAAACAGCATTACATTTCAAATGGGAAAAAATAAAAAAAATCCAAGTAGATAGCACTGCATTAATATACTACGACGACTCCTGCATATTATTATCAACCAAGAATTTGAGTGAGGAAGAAAAAGAGCCAGAGAGCTAAACTGAGCAGCAGCAACACAAGCAAACTAGCCTGTTTTTTCTTATTGCCCACACGTTTGTTTGTTAGCAGAGGAAAAATTCTGTTTTGCTTCTCAACTTCTGAACAACAGCAAAGCGTTTATATACTCACAGGCAGGCCTCCATTTCTTGAAGCTCTGTAACCAAATACACACAGTAATCTGTCTCCCATGTTCTCTCGATTCCGTGTGCATTCATATTCACATTGTATGGCTCTCCTCTTCACTCACTCCATGCTTGTGTGTACAATGCCAGTCTTCGTTTTTCCCCTTCTCGTTCGTTCCTCTTTGCCTCTCTGGCTAAAGTTCTCTCTCGCTGAACACACACTCTGTTGACTCTGACTTGGCTTCACCTTCCCCAGCTCAGTCAGTTTTGGTTCGCTGGGCGACGAGTGAGAAACGCACTCTCTCTGTGTCCCTGTGTCTCTGCACTTCTGCAGTGTGTGATTTTGTGAGCGTGTTCTTGTTGGAAATATTCCTTTCGTTTGGCTCGCTCGTCAAAGTTTTTCTCACAGACACAACATCATAGTCAGTCAGTCATTCAAGCTGTATTATTACGGAATGTTGTCGTTGCGTTTATAGGAGGAATTTTTTTCT
>JAHZNB010004150.1:0-12614 GCA_027744295.1 Callyntrura guangdongensis
TTTATTGTAAATAAAAGAATTTACTGTGCGTTTTTTACGAAAACATCTATTTGAATGAAAACAATAGAGTTAAGTTTGCATACACAGTCAGTTTTGCTTTTCAATACGTATTGCACAATGTGCAGCATGCAACAGAACAATGAATCAATAAATGTACAATATGTTAGAAACCACATCTTAGCAGACCAGCTAATGGCATACGTTTGCAGTTTATCTTTAAAAACTAAATAGAAATTCGATAAGTAGGTTGCTAGATATTAAGCATAATTTTCAGAAAGTGCAAATAAATATCGACTTTCAGAAAGGAAACTTCCACTTCCATAAAACAATTGTACGTTTCATGGTCATCATCATGTGCACGTTAATTATAACAATGCAAAGTACCGTTGTGGTCAAGAAAGTACAAAATTTTTGTGAATATTTTATGCATATAATAGCATTTTATTTTACACAAATAACGATTAAGTTTTCAATAATAACGATTTCCTGTTTTTTTTCTCTATTCCAATTCGGAGCTAACCCAAAAGCACGGCTTATTTTGCAAATTTTTTTATGCATGTACCTATACGCCCCCTTACATACACAGTACCAGATTTCTCCCAATAATAGTTTGTATAGACATTTGTACTTTCAAAGATCCCTACTCATCTACCAAACGAATTTGCAGCATTAGTGACTAGTGAATAACTCATCGCTCATTGCCGAATACCGAATGACTTTTTACCGACAAATGGTATAATGTTTCTACAGACTTACAGAGTACAAGTACTACTGCTCGGCTATTTTAATACTATTCGATACTGCTGCTGCTGTTGACTTGCCGTAGTAGCTTCGCTACTCTGCTATTCAATTTCCACATACCTTTTTATATTATGCGTACAGTTTTTTAGACCGTATACTTTTGCTTATGTCAAATATCTGTGTGGGCAAAAAACCAATAGCGGTGATGTGATGATATGATGATTCCTTTTCATATCCTACGTAGCTGACGTGTAAAACATAAAAAGACAAGAGAAATGCCTATACGGTTTATATTGTAATATTGCAAGTACCAAATAATAATGCAGGCAGGCATGCTGATTCCTTCAAAATGACTGTGTTATTGTAAATATAAGTTTTACGAGGATTTATTACAGGATCTCCGATTATCCGAACGGACGGATGGATAAGCAAAATATATAATTCCCTTCGAATACCACCACTATTATTACCATCGTCAAGTCGCCATTCATTATTATCGTAAAGTTTTGGGTGTTAGGCAGATACATACCTCCTCCTATACACAAAACATGCATGCATCAAACATGATGATAATACGGCTAGTCTACTTCAATCAATTCCAGTGATAAATCTATAAAAAACTGACAATTGCTATTGCTTGGCAGATACTCTGTTACTCTGTTTGTGGTATTATCTGGGTGAGTATGAAAGGCCGAATCCTTTTATCTTTTTATGTGAGTCAAGCAAATTATGTTCAAAGTTTTTATTCAGTAGGAGTGTGTCGAAATTATTAGTTGGATTGTACATATTGTATAGCTTGCTGGATTTACAAAATTATATTTAGGGACGACGGAGAGAGTAGATTAGTTAGAATACCGAAAGGGGGAAGTGGGTTATTTATTATGATGATGATAATATGAAGACAGAAAATATCATCCTGAATTTGTCCAAACATTAACGTGCCTGTGCGTACTAATGACTTATAGCCTACCTAACACTAAACTAGAGAAACAGAAACACATCATCTTTGCGTGTGTGTCGTGTGTATGAGTGTGGATGTAATATGGAGAAGTGAACCATCTGATTTGCAGTTCTTTTGACACCAGCAGCAGCATCATCTTTAATCTATAGCACAATATCCAGGTATTATACTTTCAACTATCATTCGTATAAATGTAGTTTCCATTTCTGTAACTTACTTAGTATAAAGATGATACGGTGTGCAAATAAAAATTGTCTCGGTTGTTGGAGTTGGAACTTTTCTACATTTAATAATATTTTGCTGATCTATTGATAATCACATGCTAATGCTGGCTAGCGTATCCAATTCCAAGTAAAGCAGAGGACGTGTCAGGAAGATTCATAACAGGCTGGCTGGTGATTTGTTTGATTTAATTACGGGTGTATAAGCAACAGATTGTTATAGATAATTTCTGCGGGGTTCTCTTTATTTGAAAGCAGTGATTGACGTATCAAGCGTAAACAAAGTTGTTGTACACAAGCAGTCGTGTTGTCGTATTTTGTAGTTAGTAATCAACCCCATGCTCGACAGTTGGAGTTGACCAATTTTTCGTCTGTGCAATTTGTCAGTCTCTATTGTTTATTATTTGATCCTCTTATTTTTTGCTGCCGCAACACCAAGAATGTTATGTAAAAACAATGATTCGAAATTTCCTTATCATTATCTGTTCTTGTTTGTTTTTAGGTTTCTTAGAAAATAAAAGAATGCATACAATGTGCTAGCTGTACGGCTGATTCCAACCGTGGCGAGAACCGTGAAGTCGTGACGTCGAGTGAAGGTGGTCGCCAGCGCCTTCAATTTGCAGACAGATTTTGTCGTCACTAATCTGTCCAGCGGTTAATTTCAGCACATAAGTGACGTATACTTGTGCTTCTTGTATATTTCACCGACATGATGGGTTCCCATCGCCTTACTCTAGTTTGCGTATTGTTTATATGTGTTGGACGGTTACATTGTGATGAGCATACACATACGGTAAGATTTATATTGTTAGGAACCTGTGTGTTTAGCGAGGAAAAGTTAATAAATGTGTGGTTTAAATTTAAACGTGTTATTTTTTAATTAATATTTTTGAAATAGTACAAAGACAACGAAGAAGTAGTTTTGTGGATGAATACTGTTGGTCCATACCACAACAGACAGGAAACGTATAGTTACTTTTCCTTACCATTTTGTCAAGGTCCAAAGGAAGTTATAGGTCATTACCATGAAACATTAGGAGAAGCCTTACAGGGCGTTGAGCTCGAGTACTCAGGACTCAGTATAGATTTCAAATGTAAGCACCCAGTTACCCTTTTTCTTACTTGATGTAATAATTTTTAAGATAACAAAAAACGATAACGATTATTCATTTGATTATTTTAGCGGATACTCCACCCACAGTGTACTGTGAAATTTGGTACAATATGATTCAAAATAAAATTATACATGATGCTTATTTTGAGTTATTTATTTTTATAGGACCGTGATTTGGGAGATGAATACGGATGGAAACAGGTTCATGGAGACGTGTTTAGACCTGCAGCAAAGCCATTACTGTTTTCGGCATTGTTGGGAACTGGTTGCCAACTTTTGGTGGTCACTGTGGCCGTAATTTTATTCACTATATTGGGAGAACTGTACACAGAACGAGGTTCATTACTATCGACCGCAATTTTTGTTTATGCTGCTACCTCACCAATAAACGGCTATTTTGGAGCCAGCATTTACGCACAAATGGGAGGAAAGGTATTTTATAATCAACACGAAATTACGGAACACTGTTCATCAATCAAAACAATTAATCATAACTAATTTAATTAATTTAATATCTAATTTACATAGCGTTGGATTCGTCAAATGCTATGCTCTGTGGCGCTATTACCGGCTGTTGTGTGTGGAACCTCATTTTGCATCAATTTCATAGCTATTTACTATCATGCATCCCGAGCTATACCGTTTGGTAGTATGGTATGTTAACATAAAACAAATATTTTTACTAGCAGGATAACTTATAACTATCATTCAATTGATGATTATATTGCGGTTCGTTTCATTTTTAGGTGGCTGTTGCTTGTATTGTTCTGTTTGTTGTATTACCACTAACCCTTGTTGGAACAGTATTGGGCAGAAATTTGGCAGGTCAAGCTGATTATCCTTGCAGAGTAAATGCTGTTCCACGGCCTATTCCAGAAAAGAAATGGTATATGGAACCAGCCATCATTATCTCACTTGGTGGTGTCTTGCCATTCGGCTCTATTTTCATTGAGATGTAAGTTGTTAGTAAAAAATGGAAGAAAATGGCATTTAATGTACAAAAAAATAATTATCGTTTTGGGTTTGATGTTCTTTGTTGACAGGTACTTCATATTTACTTCATTTTGGGCTTACAAAATTTACTACGTATATGGATTCATGCTTCTCGTCTTCTTGATTCTTCTCGTGGTCACTGTTTGTGTAACTATTGTGTGCTCATACTTTCTACTGAACGCAGAAGACTATCGATGGCAATGGACATCCTTTTTTGCTGCAGCTTCAACATCTGGCTATGTGTACTTGTACTCAATCTACTATTTCATCTTTAAGACTAAGTAAGATTTTGATTTGTCATTTACTTGACATAAGGCTAATACAATTTAAAGGTTAAAATATTATGAGACAGATAATAAGTCCTGAACGTTATCTACTTTCTTTTTTACAGAATGTATGGACTGTTTCAAACGGCCTTCTACTTTGGTCACATGGCACTTTTTAGCCTTGGCCTTGGTATTATGTGTGGCACTGTTGGTTATGTTGGAAGTTCTTATTTTGTTCGAAAAATTTATTCAACCGTTAAGATTGACTAAACGTTTGCAAATACTAAAGATTTGATCGTCGATCCTATTTTTATTCTGTAGCCTAATATTAATATTGTTTACCAAATGTTGTGTTAAACATTTAACATGTAATGGAACATATTGTATTTATTTAATAATATAGTAATGAATGATTTATTACAATCTACTTCTTCTGATGATATGAGCAAAGGTTTATTGTAACGCGAAAGGGGTTCTCATAGTTTACCAAATTTGAATATTATACGCAGAGTTTGAATAACAGTTGTTTTATTCCAATATTAACAGTTTGTTTCTGCTAAACTTAGGATCAATACGAATGGTGTCATTTGTCCACATGTTTCTTTAAGAGATTGGTTGATTGATTATTTCTTGCTAGTTGTCCATCCTTTATTACAGTACAGGTGTGTATTTGGAGAGGAGCAGATAATGCTTCTGTTAAATATTTAATATTGATAATATCAATGAATCGATTCATCTGTGATTAGAAAATAATTTTTTGTTAGATTTTTATTATAATATTCATATATGTTATAGTATTGTGCGTCGGTATTTATCTATTATAATATACTACAAAACAAAGATTAATTTGTTAATGTTTATTTATGTACATTAGTTGCGTATTCTTAATTATAGTTGGAATAGACTGGCGAGTTTCTTTACATGCTTTTCTATATAACGTCAATGTCGTATTATATAATTATAATGAATTGCACACACATGTTTTTGCAATTAAATAGTAATTGTTTTTGTCTACGGGAAATGTCATTTAATATCTTTAAAACAGATTGGTCTTGTTGTGGTGTTATAATATGATATAGTCATGAAACTCGTGATCAGAAAAAATGGTATGCCTGGGTTGATATTTGTATGTTAACTAACTGTATTAACCGTTTGTTGTATGAATGTTCGGAAAAAATTGAAATGGTTCTACTAAAATCTTGAAATATTTGCTACTGTATTATAGAACAATTAAGGACTAAAATTATTTAACAATCCCCAGTAAACTTTACAACAGCAAATATTAAATACATCCAAAAATCAGACTGGTCGACTCTGCTTTCATTGTAGAACGCGTAGGTGCACATTATAACATTTAAAATAGATGCATTGTTTTAATGAAAATATTGTAGGTTAGATATGAAAAAAAAACTTGTAACATTATTGTTGCTTGTACAGTTTATTGATTTACCCAAGGTTTTAATGAAGACAACCTAAGATTAAAAAGATGATACGTCAAACTTTGTCGTTTTGATGGTACCACCTCACTATACATTCGTTCCCAATGCACTTGGAATCGGAATAGTTGAAGTCAAGAGTGTGGGTGCCACATCTAATTGGCCCAAAATAAATTGATATAATTACATGAAAATATGCAAAAGGATTAGAAGAACGAAATGGTTTAATTGTACCTTAATAACGTGTATAGTTATGTGTTTATAAATAATTTTTGATGACAGTCGTTTTATAGTGATTTTAAGGTTCTACTAATGTATATACTTCGTCGTTATCATTACAAGGGGGTGACGAATAATGATAGTGGCATGAATACGTCGTCGTATCGTGTTGTACATACACAGCCAAATGTAAAATAGAAGTAAACTTTACATCATACTGTTTACGATACTACCAGTCAACGACTGCATGTAAAAGTTAAATAAATAATCGTCGTCATCCACACATGAATCACTATCGTTTAAATTGTAAAGTAACTTTTAAAACTGTGCTGTATTCATTAAATAGTTACTTACTGATGAAGTGCTACACACACTGAAAGACTTTTTTGTTATAAAAGTCAATGTGAATTTTTGTTGATTGGTGATTTTTATTATCTGTTGACAGTAAACATGATTTCTCGTCAGATTAACTGACCTACATATCAACATTTTTACTGCCTCCAAATTTCATTTTCACCGTAACAAGCACCTTCGTAAAAAGCGGATATAACACTATTATTTTGATCGAATAAAGGAAGAGCAACTGGCACATGCTGCATGTTTTATTATCGTCATCTTTTAAACTACTCGTTGTTTCCTTTTTATTTCTCCTAATAATATTACCGCTTTTTTGATAAACTCTTCAAAAATTACTTTTTGTCGTTTCGGTAGATGAGCAACCATAGTTGGGACATTGGCTATGGTTGCAACAACTCACACGTTTACTTTGGCAGAGACAAAAACCGTCACAACATTGTAGTTGACGAAGAATGCCAGCATGTTCTTGATGAAGAGTGAAATTTTCCCATAAACGACCGTGAATCTGCAAAATAGCGAGTTCCTTTGTTCCTTGCCCAGCATGAGACAAAAGGATGTGTTGTTATTTTCAATTTTTGTTTCATTGTTCAGCGACTCCCGAATCCGACGCACTATTGCACTCAAATCTTTCAACGGTGCGTACATTATGTGGCTAATGTGTGCTAAATTGCAAAGGGATACTTACCATTTCATGTCATCTCAGGTTGGTTGTAGTCTGCAACTTGTAGGTTGAGCGTAGGAAATGAGTTTTTCTGTTGTGGTGAAGCAAACTGCATATAAATCAAGAAGACTTACTCAAAGTAAGCTTATTTACGTTAAAACCATGTGTCGAAGCACACTTGGCCAACTCTCTAATTTTGAGTCTGACGCTATCTTGTACGAAACAAGCAGGAGAGGATGAGTTGCAGATATAATTTACAATGCGGAACCGCTTCTGCTTAAAGAAATTCGTGAACAGAGAGAAACGGGGAGTCTTGTGCCGGAATCATAATAAACTTTCTCCGATATTTTGTGCTACCTGTACTCTTAATTCCTGTGTTTAACGTCGGACAGTGTAGTAAAGGTGAAATGTTTAGTACGGAAAACAAAAGGAACAAAATTTTAACCAGTTCTGGCACTGCTGAAATAACCGTTCAATCAAATCCCGTGGAGGTTAAAAGAGGCAGGATAGTGAAAATTGACTCTTTCCTGGATCCCACCACCAAACCAGGAAATAATGATTTTGGCAAAGGAAGGATGTCAGAAGACAAGTACGATAATTTTTAATGCGCAAGGTTTGCCTGGTATGCATATTACATCTCTTCTCTGTTTTGACATTTTTTCTTAACTTTCAGGTTGCAGGTTGACACTCCCATAACTGACACAAGTACAGTCGATTCTAATGAAAATGAACTGCTGTCGGAAGTGGATTATGAAAGTTCATATTTATCATCATCCTCACCAGATTCGTCTGACAAGCAGTCAATAGAAAGTACAGAAACGGACACTGTCGATGCAGACATACGACAAGATGATGTATTGCCTTCATCCACAAGTGAAATGGAAAGTTTGTATGACGAAGATACAAGTTCAAAGTCCATTGTAGCCAGTGCATACTATGATGATGATGAATTTGAAATGGAAGCAAAAGTTACACCGATCCCATATTTTCCTCGAACTGGCGAGCCAAAGTCAATACTGGCAACCTCGAAAATTCCATTTATAACAACAGCAAGTTTCATAGCCTCAGCATCAACGCCGCGAAGTGATGCAACCAAGTACCATTATTTGAAAAAAGTTCCAACCAGGCTAATTACTACTGTTTCGTATAGCAGATTTAAAGCGGCAACCACTACCACAAAGCGACCAAAAAAAGTGATCACAACGAGAAGTACGAAAAAACCGATAACTTTTACTGCCGATAAACCAATGAAGATTCCTAGGCCAGGAACGCCAGTTCCTCATTATCATCAACAACATCACTTGCCGCGTGATCCATACCATCCTCATGGGGTCGTCGTTTTCGACAAACGGAAAAAGCGCCCAAAACCAGAGAAATTAGTACCTAAACGTACCACCACCACAAGGTCCACAACAACCAGTACGACAACATCTACATCTACAACTACTACCACCACCACCACACCCCCGCCAACAGTTGAGTCTGAGGATTATTTCGAGTATTTTTGGAGTAGTGGCGAAAACGCTGGGTCTAATGAGTTATCCAATTCAACACACAAAAATAACAGCACTTCCAATAAGAAACGGCATCCTTCAAAAATTTCTTTGTCAAAATTGGCTATGGCCATGATAGAATCATCAGCAGTTTTTGAAAACGGCACAGGTTCTGAGGACCCTTTGTATTATCCGAAGACACCAGTAAATCTGTTGAATATTTTACAGTCGTACACAAAGCAACTGCAAAAGGCAAACGACGAAAACACTAAGAAAGAGCCAGCGGTACAACTTCAAACTTCGCCATTTATGATGCAACTTAGCCAGCTGCCGTTTGGGACCAGGGTGGCGATTAGCATATACTATAGTTTAATTGCGATAATTCCCCTGGTGTATCTTGCGTTCGGGGGATTGGGACGGCTCGGACTCATAAGCGCCTTTGCAGGTCGGGGTTTAGGAGGGCAAAGAAGAAAAAGACGAAGCTACGGCGAGGATCAGTTACTCCCAGGGAACGACCGATACCGAGCTGCGATTATTCAGAGAGCTGATTTGAACAACAGAAATGAAGATGAGTTTATGTGGATTCTTGGAAGAATTTCTGACATAATTGTAGAGTTTTCTCTACTGTCCGACGATGAAAGACGAATGTAAAATACCATGAAATTTTATAATTTTTATAGCTTTAACAAATATGGGCTTTTATATTTATTTATTAATGTACTTTTCCGTATAAATTGACAATATTTTTTTCATCATAGATTGTCGATTATTTAAAATATAAGGTTAATGTTACAACTACTTCGGTCGAATAATACTGGAATGCTTTAGTAACATCAAGCTAAGTACACATCTATGTATATGCTAAATATGCTAAATTAAATTATATTATAATAATATGCTACATCATCTATGCGCACACGTATGATTAATAAGAAGAGTATAATAATATAAAACTCCAGCGCAGCGTTGTATGCTTTAATTGTTGTCGCAGTGGTTGCATTATTGCACATGTACCAGCACAGGGTACAGCGTAGTGTATTGCACCTAAATATAGACAAGGTAACCCTTTTGTTTCATCAGCAGCATTAGCCCTCCTCCTCGAACCCTTCAGGTAACTCACAAGTGGGACTAGTAAGTGGTGTCTGCTCTACCACAGCAGTTAAAATACATTCTCTCACAGCCGACGCAATTTGTACATCTCGAAAACCTACAATACCTCCTTTCACTATAAAATTGGTCTCTTTGCCGCCCATTTGGTTGGGATCGTAGGAGATTCTGCAATGCTTTCTGGGTGACGCATCGTCACAATATTTTGTATAGTTTACAATGCCACCGCCAAGAGAATTTAAAATTGCGTGACTTGCGCACAGATCCCATAAATGAACGGAATCCTTACTCAAAACATAAGCATCTGCCACCCCCAGCGCAACACAAAGCAGCTTGTACCCCGCACCGGAACTACAAATTGTATTGAATTTGGTTTTGAGCTTGTCCTTAACCATTTTTTCTTCCGAGGTACTTAGAATAACCGTGTGTCGTTTGGGAAAATTATCTTCGTTGTGTGGGAGCGGATACCGGGTAAGAGTAGACATGGACGTGTCCTTCATTGACAGTCCCCAAAAGAAACGTCCATTCCATTTTTCTTTCTCAGAGTTGTACTTCCAAAATGGTTGGTTGATGACACCAATAAGAGGCTGACCTGAGACAAATATTTGTATTTGATGATTTTTGAAAATTTGAGATTTTGCAAATTACTCTACACAGTACCACTCCATGGGAAGATTTGTGTGGGATGTTACCTGTGACCATCTCGAACGCTCCAATGAGAACAGTAACACAATGAAGACCTCTGGTCCAAACTTGGTCTTCTTCGTCAAAATTTTCATGACAAATTTTGTCAAATTGTTCGCTGCCTTTGACGTACTCATTTGTTGCATCTACATATAAAACAAAAGTAAAATGTTTCCCCCCAATTTCCAGTAAGTACCAATCGCGTCGACTCGAAACCTTGTGTGTGATTTTTTATATGCCTACTATATACTTGCAATATCCACCCGTACCACTCATGCATGCAATTATGCTTACACTAATAAAAAATGACAAAAAAGAAAGAGAGAACATAGTTTATAACGAGTAACACGTACCGATTGGATCAATCCATATCCCAATGCTTTCATAATTTTCTACCAGATCATGCGGTAGTAAAGATGTTTCACGTTCATCGAGTTGTATTTCTCTGTGGACTTCTTCTGCTAGCAATTTTGCAGCATCCATGTTCCCGTCCAGCACATTTGCAAGTAGCTGCAATTGCAATTGACAAAATGCCCCTAATTTTAGTTTAAATTCGTGTACATACCTTTCCAGTTTTTAACATATAAAAGCTCACTTCTGCAGTTAGTTCCGGGGTTTCTTCAACTTTTACCGTGATTGTTGCTCCAAGCGAGTTTGAGAATGTACTACTTTCTTCACCATATATGTTATCCTTCATCTCTGGAAACTGCCGTTGTGTCAAATTCAAGTATACATAACACACCCCTCAATTCAATTTATTTTTATGCAAATTTATGTATAATATTACCTTTGCCGCAATGTCATGCCGCAAACTTTCTTGAATGAGAACATCAGCAAGGGTTTTAAAATCTTGAAAAAATCTTTCATTTTTCTCCTCTCCCTTTTTCTCCTCCACAAGTAAACTGAATAACTTGGTTTCTGCGCGAATTAAACGGGCAATGTTGCTCGCTTTCTCGGAACAAGAGAGAAGCACACGAACCAACTCACTCATGTTGAAACTTTATACCGGAAATACAAACAGTTATTAAGGGGGAAACACAGGAACAGAGTCACTGTATTGGTATTAGCCGTCTTTTCAACGTTTTAAATAGTTATTTTCAGTGACAAGTACAGAAACTTTGATTACGGTGGGGCTTTAACTCATCACCGTAGTATGAAAAAAGATAACACTCAATTTCACACCAAATGGGTGAATGTTTCCAGTTTATGTTACATTGCTATTATGAAAAAATAACGCAGTATTAATGATTACGTGCCTTGTCTTCATCTTTAAACAATTTGTCTTGTATTAAATTAAATTATAAGCTAGGATTAAAATTTGGATCCGTAAACGTGTCTCCTGTTTTTCACCTCTATTTGTACATACTGTTATGGATTGTACCACCACCACCCTTTTTACCTTCAATGTAGTACATTAGTACAAGCTCAGTAATGTAATGCAAAGAAAATTCAGTGCAAAATCATTATAACAATAAATGGAAAAATATTCATAATGGTTTTTAAAGAGAGAGTGTGTGTGTGGCGATGTTTACCATTCTTTACGTTCAGCAGCTGAAAGGATAAAATAAAATGGAACACACTCCTTTACTCCCTCGCGTTACTTTGCTTTGCTAAATGAATTCCCCTTCATTGCAAGGATATGTAGTTATGGAGTGAACAGAACATCGTATTTTGTGCCGTGTGCGATCTGAACTGAACCACCACTACTACTACATACACCCATACTGTATATGATTTGATGGCACATGTGCAAAAACGCAAAAGCAGGTTTCCGTACAACGCAATTGCATTGATACTGACTGTAAAGGACATTTACATATATCCAGTTTCCCTTCTTGTTTCCATCCAGCGCAGCGATTTCGCATTCGGAACCAAAGATGAGCGTGCTCTGGGTATTATATTATGCCTGTAGTTTTTTTAGTTTGGTACGCTGCTGCACTGCTAGGTACTGTTTGGTTTGACTATTGCTACTACTTCCTTTGTGATAAAAAGTCGTAGTGTGATTATACTTTAACCCATTAGTGTTGAAATTTTTTCTGCCGCTATATGCAAGCGTTCGCATTCTATGATCAGTATGATCACTTTTCTTTGAACAAGTAATATACACCCATGCAACAAAAACGGAACAAGTAAAATATATGAAATGTGACAATTTAATATAAACAATAGTAAACCAAACCTCTCTTTTATTAGTCATTTACAACAATTAGGCCAGTATTTTTAACACGGATAAATGGACACACTATGAATATTCTGTTGTAAAATGCAAAAATCTTTAATGTCATTTGTGTAATTTGGGGCATCGTGAAATACAACTTACGAACGGTATCACAACGCCCCATTTGTGTGCTGAACACAACT
>JAHZNB010004151.1:0-11210 GCA_027744295.1 Callyntrura guangdongensis
CGCCTAAGACCATGTACGTACATCAAGCGCGAATGCACTAAAACGTACAAAAATTATAAACAATATTTTTCAAAATCGTGTTCCACACATTCGAATTGATATTTATTTCCTAATGGGAAGCTCTAATTTATCTAGCACAGGACAGAGTTACCTGGTTAGTTGTTTGTTTACTTACTTTTAATTTGAACGAGATTGGGTAAGAAGAGACAATCTAGTTGTACGTCTGTCGCTGTTTATCTTTGGCTGATTGTCGATGTGGATGAAACTTTATACTCGGACCCGATGAGCGTCGAGAAAGAGTTTCAAAACTTTTTCATGCTGGTTTGCGTCTGTTTAGTTCGTAATTTGATGACTTTTTCAGTGTTTTATACAGGTTTTCCAAAAAACTGCATTAAGAGCGATAACCAGTTTTTTTTGTTTTCTAGGAAAGAACTGCAATGTCGGAGAGAAAGAAATATAACGTTGAGTCTGTTTGTTTTTCTTTCTACCTGTTGGAATTTTAACTTTTCCGAGAATCACGATGATGGTTGTACTATCAAATAAAAAACTTGTGGTGCATTTTTTGTTCCTTACTGAAACGTGGGAGATGGAGAGAACGAAGAGTTCACAACTTGTTTTAGCGTTTTCCCCCACACTTCTTGGAGAAAGCAATCTTTTCAGAAACGTGCTCAATGCTCGAGATTTTTTATGACGCTTCTAGCTCTCCAGGAAAAAAAACTACACGGAGACACTATCAAGTGCATGTTGTGGACTGTGTGTCCAATTAGCGTCCTAAAGGGCCAACTTCACTAAAGCCGTGTTGATGAGGATGGTAATGATGACCATGACGACGATGCTGTGAAAGGGATTCAACGATAATGATTACACAGTATGGGATGAAATCCTTGCTCTGGGATAAATTTATTTTGTAGAAGGCATTACCTTCCTAAATTTTCCGTTTTGCAGGAAAATGAGTCAAGGTCTTGTTTGGGATTGCAGTTCCTGTCCGTTATTAGAAGCGACTATGAAATTATATTATTTATCCCGGCTATCTGTTAATTGACATTGGAAGTTAATGTCTAGAGGGAAAATGGTGTGGGAGTAGCAACGATGCACTTTCATTCTGTTGGGTTAACAGTATAAATACTACCTTGCTGGAATTGCTTTCCGCGTAAAATGCACACATAACGACGTGCCAGTTATATCTTGTTCTATTTTTGGAGATGTCGATTTATTTTGCAGTTGTAAATCTTTAAGGCGGATGGGGTAAAGAAAAGTTAACGTAACACAGCATATTTTGTTGTACTTTTCTTTGTTAAATGCAACAAAAACTAGTAACAATGAAAAAATTTTTGTTGTCTGAAAAACCTTGTTTGACGACTTTCTTTCAGTTGAGTTCTGATTAATTTTCTGTTTGTAGCTACAACACAAACAGTACACCGGTGGGAAAAAATGCGGTCTTGCAAAGCTATCCAAGTTGTAACTGACAGATGAAAAAAAATAAATTAATAAATTGTTACAACTACAACAAAATAGAGTAAATACCAAATTTAGTTTTTTTTAAAAAAAGTGCAAACACGAATAAAATAGAGAAAGAAGCACAGATTTTTTATATTTGCGTCCAATTCTTTTCCATAACTGGTTGAACAAGATCAAACAAAGTCAAAAATAAAAAAATGAGAAAAAAATCCAGACAAATTCATTACAGTAAAAAATAAGTAGAAAGATGAAAGCTTGCTGTGGTCCTGGATACGAGAACGCATAGTATATGAGAAATAGAAATTGAGAGAGCGAGAGTTGTGAAAATTGGTGTTGACTGGAGGAAACGCAAGCGGATTGTGAGTAGAAATTGTCCTGTTGCTCCGTATTTTAGCCGCTTCTCTATAGATTTCCCTACTACTACCAATATTACCAGCAGTGGCAGAATCACCTACAAACAGACTGCTTGGATATCCCTTTATGCACCACCACGAGCGGCAGAAGTTGGAGTGGTGCACAAATATACTAGTAGCAGCCGTGTTGCTTTCTTCATTGAGCCTCACTTGCTTTCTTTTGAAGTGCACCACCAGGAAATAGAGTGCAGAGAAAACTTGAACATTTCAAACGTTCGCATATCATTTCACGTAACGTCAGATCGACATTGTCAGTGAGTAGATAAGTATATCCATGGTCACTACTACTTATGTACGTCCGTGCTTCTATCAAACAATGCTTTTAAACTTAAAATTACCTATCCTTTATTGCCAGTGAGCACGTTATCACAAAATCACCTGTCGTTTTATTCTACTCTTTTCCGTGTGAGCTGTTTAAAAAACCCTTGTACATTTTAAGTTAGACGGATACTATGTGAGGAAAGGAGCTACATATACTGTGGGAATAGAGAAGTATGTAATTCTTGAGTAACATTGCAATTAGTGGAGAAAAATGCTAGTGGTAGTATGTTTCTTATTGGTACGCTCGTAGAGTCGACATTTTTCCTTCGATCATAATAATAAAGAGGATGATGAGCAAGGATGGCATTTCGAAGTATGAACGACACCAAAGCTTTATAAACGCAATTATAAGTTCAATATAGTGAAAATATGAGGCTAAATATGAACTTGAGCATGTTGCAGTTTTACATACAATACGTTAGGATTTTTTGAAACCCGTCATAAATTTCGCGACAGTTTACTAGCTAAAAAACGCTGGGGTGGTTTTGTGGAAGCTCTTTTACATGTAAAATAATATTGACTGATTCTGTTAATAGTATGTTTCTTGTAGCTAGAATTTTTTTCCTGATCCGCGTATAAATCTTTTACCTACCTCGATAATATTTTTCAACATAAGATACTGGTCTTATTTAAAAAAATTCCAAGTTGGTTTTCTAACTAACTGATGGGGAAAATATTTTTTTAGGGATGTTGAGTCTTGGAATAAAAAACCTCAACCATGATTGGTGCAGGCAAGATTAACCAAACAGATTTTCATGTCTTTTTCTTGGTAGAACATTCTCCGGATTATGGTACCAGCAGAAGTTTACAAACGTTTGGTGGTGCACGTGAATTAAAAACCATCAAGCCACACACCACATCGCAGCACAAACTTCAACTCCAACCAAAGCAATTTCAACCACACAGTTTATTTTAATTTTACAAATATACTAGATCTGATTATGTCCTACTTCTGCTTCAGCGTAAGGTTAGAGATATTTTTCGTGGGTGCTGAATTCCACATGCATGAGGAGAAAGTAGTTGAGCCAGAACGGTATGCATATTCACAACTTCTGCGTTAGTTCATACATACTTTATCGTGCATTACTATCTCACATCAGTCAGATCATCGGATAGCACGCTTGGTGCTGTTGTTAAATAAAACACTGCATCTCTGCTTTCTCCACGCTGTGGACTAAACTGCCGTGTCATTATATTTTATCTTATTAAATCTCCCTATATCGATGGAGAATTTGGTGAAGTGATACAGAAAATGGCGTGGACCACTTTATTCGCAAAGATTATGTTTAACGTCAACCAACTTGTTAGTATTCCTATCTTAACCTTTGAACCTTGACGACAGTTTACATTTAGCCGCCAGTTGTGTGGTTACAGGAATTTCTACCAAACAAGGATTTTATAGTGATCAGCCGAGTTGGGCGGCCTACCGGCTGCTGACCTAAATTGAAGTATCTGCTGCATTCCAAATCTTGAACTATTATGATACCGGGTTATCTGCTAACTAGGAAAGGGCGTGAGGTGTAGTCAAAAGTACGACAAATGATATATCAGCTTTAGATTACTTTTTAACGCTGATTTCGATGCTTTTATTGGTTTTTTGTCAAAATGAATTTTGGCCGATTTACGAGCAGGGCTATAGGAACAGGGGGACAAGGGGGATATCCTGTAATGTTAAGTAATTTTTGGGCCTGTAATATACGTAATGTTAAATCTCTGAATTCTTGAGGGGATTTCTCCCCTCATCCCCCCGGTTCCTACTACCATGTTTACCCGGGATTTTTAAATTTTACATATAAGGGTAACATATACTGTTTAAACTAGTACTAGTATCTAAAATTGTGAATTGTAAAAAATATTTTTTTCGTAACAATAGAAGCGTTATTTTAATTTTGTTGTATTTTACAATCATAGGTACTTCATACCGTGGGTCGTCTGTGTGTACATCGTTCTGTGTACATTGCAACGTGTTTGATTCTGTTTCATTCATTGGCTTTAGATTTGCAGATGATATATTTATGACTAAAAATATTTAGTGATAAATAGCCTGTTGACAAGCCAATAATGGCAGTTTTCAAGTTTTTAACCACTAGTTTCCCAAAAATAACTTTCTGTACAGGCGTCAAAATTGACTTACTGATTGGTATTCAGATTAACTGACTGAACGTTAAACAGACAGACGACCTACCTTATAAAGTAGATAGCGGTATAACGTGCAGATTTGAATAAAGCTTTTAAGGTAAGGATAACATTTATTGTTTTTAATCCACAATTTTAGATACTAGTACTGTAAACAGTATATGCTACCCTTACATGTAAAATTTAGAAATCCCGCGTAAATCGGCCAAAATTCATTTTGACAAAAAACCAATAGCAGCATTGAAATCAGCGTTAAAAAGTTGATATTTCAGTTGTCGTACTTTTGACTACACCTCACGCCCTTTCCTAGTAAGCACCAAATCCTTGACTACCAGCTACCGAAAGCTACAGGTAGCCCGTAGCCCAGCTCTGGTGATCACTCCAGAAATTTGTTGCTTTTGTCTGTTACTGAATTAACCCTGGTTTTGGAATATAGTGTTTGTAGAAAGCAACGGAAAGCCAATAAACTAAACTGATGTGGCTGGCAAGATATTTTATTAAGTGTTTTAAAAGCATAAATAATCCAGATCTTAGTTTACCTTGACAGGTTAGTCGTGAAATCGGACAAATTTTCCTGTTTTTCACACACCTGGTTCATTTCACTTCCTGACCACGTTACCATCTCCAGCGGTATTGACATTCACTACCTTACGTGTTGTTGGATATTTGTATTATTGGACAGACAACGTAAAGTTAATAAATGATTTCGTCAATTTTTAAACAGGATCCTCATGTAAATAATAAGTTTTACCCAAAAATTCCGTCTGTAAATAAAAAACTCATTTATAATTTTATTATAAAGCACTGCTGACGGATAGCTATAAATTCTTGTGAAGCATAATTTTTCATTTGACCACAATATAAAAATCTGATTGTGTGCTTTCTACTGGTTTAGGTCCAACATGTCTGGTGTCCGGTTTCATTCGTTGTGTTAGAAACAATAGTAGACATCTGGAAATGGCCCTGCTCTGTATGGTGAAGTCAACATTAATTTCACGTTGTCCGTACAGGTCCAGATGATAATTTTGAAACGGATTCGAATTTTGGAATTTTGTTTCGGTTCCTTATCCCTTAAGTTCCTTTGGTAGCGATTTCGGAGTTGACGACGTGTGGCACCACAGGTTTTCAAAAAGGTTACATTTAGTTGTAGCTCAACTCAGTAAGGATTAGGAACTTTAAAGTTATATTTTCGCCAATCGATTACACATGCCCTGTGGAGTTGGTGAGATGTTTGTAGGGGGTCGGACGGAGGGAAGGTTTTAGATGGAGGTTAGGAGGGGTTGCTGATTACCAATCAAGTGCTTGCTTCGTCACTTTGCTACACATACTTTGTTGGTAGATTGTGTAGCAAGTGCACCTGCCACCACCGCAAACAATTGTTTTAACTTATGCAAACCATCTGTCTTTTAAAGTTTACTGCTCATCAGATATGCAGACCATAAAACGCATCAACATCATCATCAACATCATCTCAAACAAGTAATCATATAAATGACCATGTAATCATGTGGTAATGTACATATAAGCACGTCTTGTAAATTGTCATGACAGATAGGCAAATACGCAGCAATGCAGCAATTATATACTTGTTTAGCACATTCAAATGAATTGGTGTCTGTTTTGTTGATCATGGTTTGCGTCAATGCTACTTGTTCCTCTAATTTACATTTCAGGTTTTTGAATCCATACGATAAATAAACGTAAAATTAAAATTTACGCAGAGCGATGCATACGGGAGTACATAAGCGTTAATAACTATATGGGAGTAAATTATAATGGCGAAATTAACATTAATGCCATCAATGACAACAAAAACAGCGGCTGTGTCATGTGAATCAATAGCTGATGCGATGTAATGGATGGGTGAATAATTCTTTACTAGTTGTCTGTTTAATGTCAAGTTTTAGTCGATGAGATCTTTTGGTCGTTTGGCTCGCTTAACTACAAGCAACAGAATTGGCCTATACAAGTGTACGTATTAGATTGAATTATGTTCATAAATATAGACTCCCAGTTTATTAGTGCAGTCGCTTCTGAGGAAAACAGTTAGAAACTGAAAAAAGCAACACAGCAATCCATCTGTTGCTGTCAACATTTTAGTGACTGAGGAAATGAAATAAAAGTTGTTTTGAAACTCTTGTAAGTCATCCAGAATGATTTGTTCTTTTTCATAAGGTATTTGCCCAAAGTCGAGACATGTAGGTAAGGAATAAATTGCGTCGGGCGACGTAGTCAAGAATATCTAAATTGGGCAGGTGAGACATGAGCAAAATATATATTTTTAATGTGTTCATTGATGTTGTAAAACTTTTTTCACGTTTTTATTGAGTGATAGTTCACCCGAGAGGGGCAAAACCCGAGAATAATGCTTTGGCTTAATGTCATCATAGCGATTCAATCAAACTTGCATACCAGTTGCTACTACAAACCACTTTTTTATATTAACCTGAATACATTCTCGGGAAACATATGCAATAGTGTGCATATTATTGTATAAAATTTTACCATTAGCCTGCAGGAAGGTTTATTCAGAGATACATATGTCTGTACAAAAGCTTCTTTAGCTTTTAAAAGTTGATAAAAATGTGGTTTTATTCAATGAATTAGTTGCCCTGGGAAATGTTTAGCAAGCCTCATAATGCATGTTACTGCGCATGCATTTCACGGCTTTACCAAGTGTCAAGCATCCATCACAGTAAACTTTTGGTTTTGCAGTCATTAAAATTTTTCCAAGTGTTCTCCAATTTCTTCCCAGAATGTTATAATAGTACAAAGATGTAAGCTGTGGCATTTTCATTTTACCTACCAAGCCCGATTCTCAGGTTCGGAAAATCAGTGTAAATCCGTAAAAAAAATGTAAAAAGTTTTGGTGCTCTTGGAGGCACAAACAGAAAACCGCTTACAGAAGATTAGTTTTTAACTTTTAACCACAACCAAATCCACAGCAGTAATCACTAATCACCGGTATATCCCGTCTTGTTCCCAATTCGTGGAGTTTTTTATACAAGCAAATGGCAGAGGTAGCATGACCACCAGACAAATGAAAACCTAGTGTAAGTATGTACATTGTAAACGGACTAATGACAACCGTGTACATCTGATCGCCAAATCAATAAAAAATCAATGCATTTTATCACCAGACTAATGTAACTGGGGTTGAGTGAGACATGCATTGCTTTTCATTTCTCTCGTTGTCATTCTACAGCCTCGAAATGTAAATACTTCATCAATATACTTAATAAAAAATTCTCGTTTGTTAAGGTGAGGTTAAAGGATAATGCGAGAATAGAAAATTCAAGTAAATGTTTGACATTATGAGGTTTTTAGCGATGTTAATTCATTTACCTGAGTTTACAAACTACCAGATTTATGTATTAAGTAGGTAAACTGTGCCGAGTTTTTGTGGTTGATGGTGCCACATTTTATTCAAAAATAGGCCACGTTGGAGACTTTTTAAGGGCATATTATGTCCATTCGAAGAAGTAGGTAGGCTCGGAAGGTTTACTAGTTTATCCGAAATTTCAACCATTTCAATGACGATGAGATTTCTTCGATAGCGATTATAGCATTAGCAGGCTCGCTGGATTTGGCATAACTTGTCGTTAGTATGCCAAAGGCTGGTATTTTGTGTGAGGTAATTGAATACTATAGTCGGCAGCAACGTGTACTGATATTTTTTGTCAGTTGCATCCTGGGGCAGCAAAATAAACTTATGATCATGTATTCTGATGCAATATCACTTTAGCCATTGTAACCAAGTGGCTAGCGACTCCGTATTGCAACAAATTGGCCCATGTTCGAATCCCACAGCTGGCTTAATTTTTGCAATTTTTATTTTTTCAGTATAATGCACAGAAACAACATAAAACTACGTTGCAAAACACGTATTTACGACCGTACGTATGTAAGTACGGACGTACGGTTTACAAATAGTCTGGTTTTTGAGTTGGCTACTGATGTTCTGTACCTACCTATCTTGCCACACATATGGTTCGAATATTTTTATTTGAGTAGTTCTTTTTTAACAATGAAACTATTAGCAAGGAACTGATACATGCAATTTCAGAAATTTTATCACAAGTAAAGGCCCAAATTCATCTTTGTTAATGTTAAAAAATAAATCAACAAAGTCAAAAGTCAAAATCTTTATTCTTTGTAACCTTGAGACAAAATGAACAACTAACATCTTTTTCACAGTTAACCAATTTCAATGTCCCCATTTTGTACTGTATCTTGTCCAATTCTCTCTTTACCCTCCTGAAAATGGTCCGGAATTTCTTCCTTCTTCCACCAGCAGCTTTAAAAGTGCGCACATGTATTTGCACACTATCGACTCTTTTGAGTACAATGGCGTTCTATCAATATCAGTTGAAGCATTAGGTGCAGTGGTTCGTATATTTTGTATTTTGCAGTAATATTGTAACGGTACTACTAAAAGCCAAAAAGTTCTTCCATCTCACAATACATTTTGGCAAGGTCATATAGATACATATATAGATTTGACCTCCATTTCACAAGAAAAAAACTTTCATCAAAATGGTAATATAAAAAGTGTCTGTTTCTAACGGTGTCAAAATTGATTGTCGAACAGAACGAAATAAATTGTACCACACTGTCATCTACTGTAATGGCAAAACTTTCATGTGGTGGGCCCTCTTAAGCTGGAAAACGGTTAGAAACTTTCCTTATGATGGCTTAACACGGCATAGTATTTGCTATGGGGCAACGTATATCCTAATCCGAAGTATTTCCCAGGAACATTTGTGTCATTGAAAAAGTAAATAAATCAATTTTCCAGTTGTCTCGTGTCTTCTCCCAATATTTTGAGGAATCTCTGAAAATGTTTTCCTTGAATAATAAATATATGCAAATATTGTATTTTTGACTGTAAGCAGGAAACACCCCAAGTTTTCAAAAAAAATTGGCTGGAGAGTCAAGTTCGACGTCAGAATTGTGAGAAATGTCTAGACATGGGATTAATATCGTAGGTTCCAAATACTAGATATTTTTGAAAAAACCAACAGATGTTGACTTAAGTAGACGTTAAAAGTTGTTTTTCATTTTCTTGTGTTTTATACTGATAGAGGGAAGTAAATGCTTCCACGAAGTAAAATAGTCAGGAGGTCAATTGTACTAGGTACACGACATTGAAACATATTATTAAAAAAATTGCGTTAGTACTATCTTACATGTCAAGTTCACAAGTAATTGCTGAAGTTGGTCTAGAAAAAATGACGGCCTGGCAGTTCACTTTTTAAGTACAAATTGCGGACATAAATAAAAATCAGTAAACATCTATCTACCAGATTATTCTTTCTGACCAATATGACTAACATGGATCTACAGGTGTTGTAGTGCAAGTTTTTCCATCAAACTACGACGCTAATGACCAGTTTGTTTAACTAGGGCTTAAAACTGAACGGGGAAGAAAGTGATTACTTCTTGTGTACTTTCTCTCATGCATCGGAATGAGCTGACTGTAGCATGGAGGCTAGCTTGTGAAGTCATACTGAAGAACAACCGGTCGGGGAAACAAATCCGTGGACTTCTGGCTGCTGTATCGATTTCTTGAGAAGCGCTATAACAAGTAATAAAAAAACCCAACATTCTTTGATTACTTATGAACCAGATCCCCCGTTTAGAACCTGATAGTTAACACATGAATGCTTTCTTGTAAACGTTAATATTTGTTGTATTGTTGTACAAATTATAAAGAAAAATTAGTTTTATGGAATTTTTTTAGTTGACACGATCTAAGGACCTCCATTTTCGAAAAAATAATAAATCGTTGTACATAAAAACGTAAAATTTAATGACCTATTTAATGACATATTTTGATGATTTTTGTGACTTAATGACCTACCTAAAAGGACGTTTTTCGCGACCTAAAGTTCCTTGTCCTGGTCATAACTATCGAATATGTACCTGTACACCAACTTTTAGATATTGGTATTTAGATTAGTTAGATATGTTGAATTTTTGGTTGACCCCTATTAACCAATAGAATGTTTACCCCAAACGACCATTGCGGAACTCATTCAAGCCATTAACCAATCATATCGAGTGGCTAAAAAAAGAATTTTTAAACTTTCTTTTCCTTCAAGATTTATCGTATTGATACACAGAAAAACCAGGAAACGTTATTATTCACCTCTGATAGCCGTAAGTGGATAGTGAATGATACATCAGCCAACATTTAAATCATTTTGAAATAAGTACCATATTTGAAAAAAGGTGTTAGCGAACATGAAGAAAATTCGTGCATGCATAGGTTTTCTATTCTAGTAAGGATTGATCAATAAGGAAATAAAAACATTTAATATTTGGAAGGATGAGTTAGAATTGCTACTGGCATAATGAAAGGAATGCAACTGATCTCTTTGTTGTACTTCAATAGAATCTCCATTTGCGCACATTTTCTCTGTAGAGGAAAACCTGTCTATTCTTGGAACATACCACCGCTGCCATACACCAGTCATGTAGGCGTTTGTAAATTTTTTGTCTTCCTTTGTCTAGAGGATTTCAGTCGTGACGTAAATAAACGTTAATTTCATCAAGTAGGGAGTTTGTTTTGTCTAGAAGTCAAATTTTCAACTTTCAATCATAAACCTACCCACCTACACAAACGGAAGTTGTACGGGTTTGATGGTTTTGTCGTTGACAATGTAAAATTGAAAAGATTCCAGAAGCCATTTCGACCTTGTCAAAATGTCGGTAAAATTGTCAAGCATGAATTTTTGAGCACTAGTGTTTTCTCCCTTTTCATTCTCCACAACGCGTGTTAAGGTATTTAAAACATGTCTTCAGAGATGATGATGACATCAAACAAAATTGAATTTCACAATAACGTATAAAGCCCAGCAAAATCCTAATCAGCCCGAT
>JAHZNB010004152.1:0-11267 GCA_027744295.1 Callyntrura guangdongensis
CGTCAAAAAATGTTTATCGAGGTGAGTGTGTAGTCGAACAATATGAGTCGTTCATATTAATTTAGAAACTTATATAGCAACAAAAAATATGTACTGCAAAATTAAATTCGAATACGTGTTTTCATGAGATCAAGAAAAAATGGTCATAATAATTTTTCTTTAAAAAAGATCGAACGATACAGTGCGAAAAGAAGTAACGTGAGATAGGTTTTTTTTTAAAAATAGAGAACCATACAATAAAAACGCCCGTTGTGATTCTTTGAAAGCAGTAAAAACTGGTATAACAGATGATTGTGAACTATAATGAATTTATTATTATTGTTAGATAAGAAATTCAAAATATTATCTAGCGGTACAATATTTACCGGTAAATGGAAATGAACTTACTTAGCAATCTGAATGTTTAAATGAAGCTGATGAATAAAAAAGAAAATGGGGTATTCTGATGACAGAAAGTGAAAAAAAACTCGCAGAAATTTTTAAAAATATTTATATAAATATTTTGGTAAGTAGACATACCTAAAAGCATAATAATAACTCGTTCGTTCGTCTAACAAAAAACTAAATCGTTTGTTCGCAAAACTAAATCTGTCTCTAACGGTGATAGTGATGGATTGTTCGTTCGTTCGTTCGTTTCTCGTTTGTTCAAGATGATGCAAAGTGCTCAGTAAAAAACAAAAAAGAACAACAAATAATATAAAACTTTAAAATATTAATATTAAAGCATAGTGTAGAAACTCGATAAAAATATATAAATATATATTTCATTAATGGTAAGTTAGTAAGATATCCATAATTGATAAAAAATAAATAAATAATCAATTTACTTATATACATACGTATAAAAATACTTGAAAAATAGTTGTACGAAGAATCTTGTAGAAACTACAAAACTTATTAACAACTTAACTAGAGACTATATATAATATAAATAATATAGAAACAAATTTTCAAATGTAACGTGCAAGAAAATTCAATAATACCGGTATATCTACTCTAATTTGAAATAAGCTTAGAAATTTCACATTGTATTGTGAAACATGTTTTTTGCAACTTTAAAAACCACTTTAGTTCGCAACTTTTACTTTCGTCGAGATACGTGTGTAGTAAAGCGGTAAATCACATTTACTTAATGGATTCTTGGAGTTGGAACAAGAAACTTTTCGTTTTTGAGAGCATGCTTCTATCCATTTTTTTAAATAAAAAAGTCATGGGACAAGAAGAAGCATGTTGTGGTGGTGGTGGGCTTAAATAAATGTTGATGATGATGTTGAGACTGTGATGCGTATTTTCTTTTTCAGAAAATATTATAAAAACAAGATGACGATGCTCGAAAGAGAATATACAGCATGATCTTTATCTAACATGTATTATTATTTCAAACTATATAAATTACTTATAAATAAATATCACTTCATTCAATTTATTGCTTATCATTATATTATGTCGTGTATATCGTTGCTGTAATTTCATTGCTGTGTACAATATAATTTTCGACAAGTTTTTATCGAATGTGTGTACATTATCGGTTGATTATGTTCGTTGTATAGAGAATAGTAGTAGCGCTTTCATTATACCTATTACTGTAATTTTTAACAATATGACATTTTACCTTGTATTACATCCCATTTTGTTTCTTCGACGAAAATGTTATTTTTAAGTTTTACGCGACAACGTTCAGATTTAAGAGAAATTGACCCGGATTTTCTTTGTCGCTTGTAATAATTAATATTAATGTCGTTATCTTTATTATTACTTGGAATTTTATTAAACTGTCATGCTTCATGATATCTCCTCTTGTTGTTCCCTCAGTCAGTGTGATATTAACGTTCTTCTTGCTGGGAGAAGCGTGTGTAGAGAAGTTGAATGAATAAAACAAAAATCCATACTTACGTAAATATTAAGGCTATACACTCTTGTTTGGTATGAATATATTGTTGAAGGTGATTGTAGTGATACAATGTATGATGCTGCTTGGTTGGAATGAGGATACATTAAAAGTACCATTTGATAAAATGTGTTTATGCGCAGTACATGTTTTTTTTTGTTTTTGCAAAAAAAAACAAAAAAAAACATACCTTCCTACACATTATATGCATACCTATAATTGTATACCGTTCTGAAATGCATTTAATTACACGGAAAATATAATTAAAATAAACAGAAAAAAATGTCACGAAGAAGAGAGAAAGTTTCCGTTTTTCCTGTGTTGATCTTTATCACATTATTGCATACATTTTAAACATTATCATATTTTCTTATCATCATTATTCCCAACATGGGATGTTGCTAACTCATTTTGGGTCCATTGTAAATAGCAAAGAACGTTTAAGGTTTAAGCACACGGTTGGAATACTACACCATGCATAATAGATTGCAGTTCCATAGTATTTTGGAGTAATATGGAACAAAGACTCCATGTCAGACGCCCCAACAGAGCGTGTCTGTTTTTATCAAAGTAAAGTAATAGAATCAGGCAAACGAGAGAAAGCTTACATAGAGAGAGAGAGAGAGAAACTTGGAGAGTTTTGTATTGCTGCAGAATAACACAGTTTACAAAGTATAAATGTTTCAGTTTGCATGACGCATTAAATAATAGAACACACGACAGGGAGCAAAGTAGGCGAAAAGGCAATTTTTTCGCAACAGTCAGAGAATTAGAAATGTAACAAAAAGTAAAACATTGTCTGATGAAGCGTGCATTAGTGAGTAGCGAATATTCATCAAGGAAAGTCGACAACATATGCAAACATATGTAGGCACCCTAACATCACAGTGTGTTCTTATGCCACACAGAGATACAACAGAAAAACCTTCTTATAAGCTACTTCCTATTCATTAAATTACCATTAGCATTGTTAATAATGGCGTATACATTAACATACACCATACACGGCACCGGCACCAAGCATGATGAAAAAAGCACGGTGACTTCATCATCACCAAACAGTGACTATACAGTTGTTTTGCCCATGGTCGACTTGCTTTCTAGCACTTCATAAAACCAAACGATTTGAACTGGAAGAGGGAGACACCAACCAATGGTAACTGGTAACCATCTACATGCAACCATGCATGAACATGATTGGGATTTCGGACGACGACGTCACTTGCAACCTTCACGGCGTGGCATTATGGGGAATTTAGTGCGAATTAAGTTTATTACGTAGATACGACATCGACGTTACTGTAAACACTTACATATTTGCATTAGCTGAAAATTGCTGTCACCGTAAAATGGCAAATAAAAAGCTTGTAGCAAAATGAGTCCACCAAAGTTTGTCTCTAAGCTGCACGAAATCTGAAAAATTTAACAGGGAAAATTAATATGATGAGCGTGGTGAGTGTACTTATGTAGGAAATGTGTGGAAAGCTCATTTATATATGTGAACCTATAATAGCTTTCAACTAGACCATTTCCCTTGGGTAAGCTTATAGTAACCAACAAAATTATAGTCACTCCGGGATACACGTAAATCCATGTTCTCTTTTTCCTTAGTTCATTTCAACTTCCAAAATCGAGTAAAAGAATTGGGATGGTTGGAGTTCGGAAATAAAAAAGGCTAACTTAAACCATTTTGCCTAACAGCAAGAGCCAGCAGAAAATAACCACAACTACATACAGGAGCAAGTGGTATATTATTCCATTATAAAAACCCATCTTCTTGCTTGCTTATTAACACTATGAACCTATTATTATTACTATTACTACCAAACCAAGGTTGCCATTTCTGTCCCGTTTCATTGGAAAGCTTTTCTCTTTTCTCCTGAATGGACCTAAACATTCACAGAGAAAGTCCCATACAATTGAAGCTATATAATATTAAAATACTTCCAAAATTGTTATAGTAAAGAAAAAGAGTACACGAGTGTAATGTAATCTCGACGTATGTATGCTTCTCCTCTGCTTTTCTGTCTATAAAAGCTGGAAATCAAACAAAAAAGCCTCAAAGTGAAGCCGATTTTATCCGAATATCAGCATATCCCAGGAGAGAAAAGAAGAAAGCAATGCTTTTCTATTTTGTTTTCTGTGTCATTGGTACATTTTTTGGAAGGGGGATTATAAAGTACCTATATGTGGAGAAAAGGCATAGATATGTATATTCTCGGTTGCATGAAAACACACTCTTGATATACACATGCCTACTAACAGAACAATATCCGCTGGCCATGAGCTTCTTATTGGCACGCTATCTATACCGCATTGCATTCCTTGAATGCTTCCTTTTCTCCTAAATACAAAGCAACTACAACTTATTTCACCTCCAGCAGCAGCAGTCTTTAGTTTTTTACGCTTTTCTGTTTCAGTTGTGTTTCTTGCCTTTTCGAGTGGAAACCGGCGGCATGGAGTGGCCTGTATTTTACCGTGTTTCCAGCATGCACATGAAATACATCAAAACTGGCGCAAAAATATATAGAGAAGCACACACACACATAGAGAGTGTGTGAGAGAGAGAAAGGGAGCCACAAGCGTAGTAGCGTATCATAGGAAAGTGAAACCGTTAATTCAATAAAATGTTCATTCATTCCTCCAAGGCATGGTTATCGGGTTGTATGTGCATATCATGTAACAAACCTTAATATATTAAACCATACGCTATTTCCTGGGCAAATCTTAAAAAGTAAGATGACGATGATGATATGGTAGTGATGGTGATGACACGGCCACTCATAGCACAGTGTCTTACACGCTTCGTAAAAAGCAACCACTTTTTCGTTCATTTGTAACATTGACGAGTGGTAAAAGCAGAGGGTGAGTGATGAAAGCTGGTGCGTATGGTGGTGGTGGTGCAGTGGAAGCATAAAGTAAAGTATCACGCCATCCACACACTGCATTCAACCGTACATTACGAAAAAGTTGAAACACATTGTCTATATAGGTAAAACCAATATAAAAGCCTTAAGGAAAAACAGCCAGACAACCAAAGTGTAGGCGAGAAGAGTTTGCTTTTTGCTTGCACTTCCGTAGACAGATTCCTTTTTACGATTTGTAACTATGGAACCGTTTTCCAGCAGCACTCTGCCAATAGCAGCAGTAGTAGTACCCGACGTAGCATGAGCTTGTAATATCCCTATAAGCACATGTACATACAGAGGTAGTCAGTCAGTTGCCAACAATGCCAACCTAGGATCGATCGAAGGGAAAGGCATAAAATAGGCTGGGCATGCAATGCATTACAGAACTGCTAAATTATTGTAGACCCGAAGAAATCGGTCGTCTTTCTCCGTGTTGTTCTCCGTGTTGTTCTCCTTCTCTTACAAAGAGACTAACAGAGCTCGTCTTCTAGCAGTAGCATTCTCTCCTACCCAACAACAATCATGCCATAACAACTTGCTCTCCCCACTAACATTCCTAACAAACCTCGTAATGAAAACGGTGCTACCTAACTACGTATATGCGAGTTTGTAGAAGCTGTGTGGCAGCAGTAACCGCATCAAGCAACGTAGTGAAAGAACACAGGGTATAAAGTATACGAAAGGGGTTATTACTATTTGTACCTGGCAGCAGTTATAATAGTACTTTAAAATAGGTCTCTCTTTTTCTTCTATACGCGTCAAACACACACACATGTCCATTATTATAAGCAATTTTATATATAGAAGCTGCTTCTACCTCTTCAGCAAGTAAGTGTTTGCTAATGTTCGACTTGTCGTCAGTCCGAGAAAAGAAAATATACATAAAGTGAAATATACCAAAATATCCGTATTAACACATATTGTTAAATTTAGGTACACGCATTTTTCTTTGGCCACCACGCCATCACTACTGACTACTATCACACGAAGTTTCTTTCGCTCTGCTGCATGTAACGCTGCATGTACACGAAAAAAGTTGATATCGTTCACGTATATCGTATTCTTCTTTCGGGTCTCGTGCTTTCCCTTCCTGGGTATAAGGTGAAAGGTGAGAAAAGAGCCTGGACGAAAGCAGGAAAAAGATAAAAGGGAAAAAGGTGTCCCATATTCGCCTGGCAAGGAAATACATGTACACATATGCATAATACGTATTGGCAGTAGTAGTGTTATAATGGTAGTGTGCATGTGAGTACAAATGTGTGTGTGTGTGTGCGTACTTTTTTAAAAAAGAATAAGGGAAATCAGCAAGTAATTTGTTGGAAAATTATCCTGTAATAATTCCCAGAAGGATCGTACCATTTTACTGGATAGGGTCACTTTTTACTACAGTATTATTATTGTTGTGAGACAGGGAGAAGGGCATGAGTACAACCAGCAGTACCTAGCATTATAATAACCGTGATCATCATTGAAGCGTTTTCTTCAACGACTAGTACTACCATCATTACACTAGTACTCGCGCTAGTAGTACTGCTATACCACTAGTTTGTTCATTATTGTCGCTGGCTGGAGTGGGGGAAGGAAAGTGAGAAGCCGTAGAAAATTACCAGCTAACACTGAAATAGCAGAGAGAGAAGCCAGAGTAAAACGTTGAGGGCTATTATATTAGTTATATAATAATAATAAACCGCAGCAGAGGCGAGCTGGTCTGTTATTGAGAAACAGGGAATACCGTTAATTTCCAACAAAAGTTTTTTCTTGGTGAAAATTAGGGAAAATTGAATTTCAGGAAGGAATTCCATACTTTTCACAACAAAGGGAAATTAAAGCTTTAAAAGCTTTCTTTCAAGCTGTTTTGTTAGTAGATATTATATATACTATAGCGTCACTAAAAATTCAGCGACTAGGAAAATTAAATAATTAATTTAAAAAATGAATATCTTCCAATCACTAATTTGTGTTCTCAATCGGTTCGTCCGAAATTCAAGGACGATGAGTGTTCCATCATCGGTTTTGTTTTGTTTTAGCCTTGTACTTGTTGTTTTAACAATTTCACAAGGTAAGACTTGGTGTACAATTTTTAATTAAATATTATAAGTGATGGAGGAGTGGGGTGACGGTTTGTATGCACCGTGGTGGGTGGTAAGCAAAGAAATGATTAAAAATATTTAAAATTGTGTTTTTGTTTGTTTAGCAAATGCACAGCAGCCAAGCAATCCAAATGGCGATGCTAAGAAAGGAATTATGTGCTACGTGTGCAATTCTGCCAGGGACCCACGATGTGGCGATCCCTTTGATCCCTCCACAATTGAGAAGGTGGACTGTAGCCAGCACATGCCAAACATGAACACTTCAGCTTGCCGTAAAAACGTGCAAAGAGGTGAGTAGCGCCCTATTTACGACTAACTACTATAAACTGAATTTGAATTTAAAATACTGTGATTTCATTGGGCACACAAGCAATAATTTAGTTTTCCTTGTAACCTTTAGCCACTTTGGGTGCAAGAGTTGACTACCGTGTGATCCGAACTTGCGGCTATCTTCCGGAAAACCCACGTACCGGTGAAGATGAAGATGACGTTGATCCGACCGAAGCTCGTTGTTACAACAAGGCAGGTACTTTTGAGGTTCAAGTGACCTACTGTTCTTGTTATCACGACGCTTGTAATCCGGCGCCGAGACAGGCCCGATCCAGCCTCAGCCTAACGAGCCAGACAGGACTCCAGATTGCCACCATGATTGCCGGTTCTTATCTCATGCTCAAGGACAGAATTTACTGAGATTCTTTCTAGGGTCACGATTAGGAGTCCCTGTACACACAACAGCAAACTACCTACTTAAATACATTCAACATGATTATTACACCAACTAACTATTGTTTCGCGTTTCCAATTTTTGTGTCAATTTCCTCCATTTTTTTGTTTTCACTCTATTACTACCAACAATAACGAATATATGAAATCTTCCTGTTTTCAAGGCGGGCTTTGGTTTCCAGTTTTATCTGTAAACAGGTGAGTATAAAGCAACATTATAACTTAACCTAACAACTGATGATAACCAGTGGATTTTAACATAGGCACGATACTAAATGAGAAACAAGATGGTACTAGTCAAATCAGTATTCAATCACTAAAATATACACAATATTCATACATATAGAGCTAAGAAAACTTATAAATCAATAAATTTACAATTTAACATTCACATAATGACACTACTCTAAGAAGGATTTTAAGTGCAATAATAATATTATTGACTATATACGTTCATACATTTTATGTATGTATCTTCTAAACATTGTCTATCGTTAAAATGGGAAAGTCGTTTGTAGTGAAACTGCTATCTATGTATGTACTTATTACACACGAAAAAAATCACCTTTCCCTTTAAAATTTTAAGCTTTGATACAAAAAAAATTAAACACGAAATTATATAGGCATATACAAATTCATATACGTACATCTACAAATTTAAAAAAGTGGAATTACTTACGGAGTCGCAGTTAATAATTTGATTAAAATCTTCATTTTCTGCTCATTACACGCAAACTTATAATTTCTTAATTATGTTTCTGCTAGTAACAGGCAACTGTAGTAATAAATAATGACGAATTTCCTTCCAGTCCTTCCACTATATGACTATATGGGAATATCATGTATAAAAGATATTTAAAAATACAGAAAATTGTTGTTGTTATTCATGGTTATCATTATTTAAAAGACTAGTATATACGCAGTATTTGTAATACATTGTGTCATCGTCATTCATCTTACATGCGTGTTCTTTACTCTTATCCGTAGAATAATGCTGCGATGCGTTTCAGTCCTGCTCTAATTTAAAGTATATATACATAGATATATAAATAAGTTTTTGCCGAAGTTTTAAAATACTGTTTACATTTTATTTTCCGGGAAGCCGAAACATCAAAGCAGAGTAGCCTTGACAATTTTCTCCGTTTTATTTTTTTATTTGTTTGTCCCTTCAAAAAATTACAATAAAAACTTAAAAACTACTGTACTGCAGGTCAGCAGCATTTCTTTGAGTAAAATCTTACATTTCCTAATTTTGTGTTTTCAGGTTTGTATTAAATAACTACATATTATATTGATGATTGTATATCATGCAGTACCGTTATAATTATCTTCATCAAGAAATGCACGATATATTCCAGAAAAAAATTCGAGATGACTCTATATTATCTCTACTATACTTGTAATAAGCAGAAAAATTTAGCTTTAAGAAAAACAATATTGTACAGAAAATAATTAATATTATATGCAGTTGGAGGATATGGATCGTTTACTTGGTGAATGATTACATATTTTCCCTGCACAAACCGAGTGCAATCTAGTCAAAAAGAAGGGTGGGCGTGTTACATTGAAATGTTGAAAAACAAATTCAACTTTCTGCACGACATCCTCGCATTCAAAAAGAACAACATTTTAGATAATATTTGCTTAAACAATAAAATGTATTTGAGCATATATATATCTTATGTGTATATGTAAAAGTACTTACTCAAGCCGCGCGAAGAAAGTATAATCTCTATATATGTTGGTATAATAACTCTTGTTAAGGTTAAATATAACAATAATTAAATAATAAGCCACCAAAACTGCCATAACATGTGTAATCTCTCGCAAAGGAAAATGTGTAGAAAGTAGCAACTAATACCTACATGTCTATGTAATCTATCTCATATGCTATAAGAATTTGTAGTACGAATTTAATGTATTGTGCTGATGTGTCTTTGTATGAATGAATGATGATATATGTGTAATAATATAGTGAGCGTGTGTAACAAATAAATAAAATAATAAAATCAGACGAAGCCTTTATAGTTTTTAGACAAATAAGCAACTTATTAAACTTTATTTTACTTTCGCAGTGATATAACAAGTAATCCAGTAAATAAAAGATGTAGGAGAACTCATTAAGATCCTCGCGCTAAGGAAACTTTTATTATTATTATTTATTATGGTTCCACAATAATGAGCTCTTTGAAGCAAAACAAATACATTCTTATTAATATGATAATAATGATAATAATAAATATCAATTTAATACTGTATATAGTGTATACGCATGAACGCATGAATGAAAATGTTTGATGTGAGAACCTGTAACTTGATAATAAAAATGTATTTAAAAAGAAAAGTTATACTATAAAACTGCTTGTCCAAATAAACTATCGTAGAAAATAGCAGTTGGTAAAATAAATAAAACTTTGTGCAATCTGTTGCTGTGCGATCATCTACATGTTAAGCAGGATCTAATAATCATGACACTACAAAAACATTACGCTGAACCGTTGAGAAATTTAACTTGAAAAACAAGTAGAAGTGATATATGTCGAGTGGTGAAAGTAGCAAAGGCTATTCTACTAGAGACGACAACGTAGACGTATTCAAGTAACCATGTAAATCTCATTGTGCAATATGAGGGTACTCGAACTGTTGTAGGGCTTAGAGAAAAATATAATATTGGTTTCTTGATTTTGCTGCGTTCGTTTGTGCTGATTTTAATGTTCAATGAACACTTTGTGTAGGCACAAGTGCGTATTGTGCCGTGTTCGTGTTGTTTTTGGTTAGAGTAAATAGTAGTCAATAGTAACGTAAGGTACGCTATGTAATTTTGTTGGCGGAAGACCCCAAAATACGTAAAGTTCGTAACAATTGACGCATATGTAATTTTAATGAAAGGGCTGAAAATGGATATATATTGTTAGACACCGGAAGTTTATGAGAAATCATATTTTTTGGCTTTACTGCTAGAATCCTGAGCTTTCGTATCTTGACGAATCACATGAAAATACAATCAATCAGACCCATGTTGAAAGTAATAAAAGGTAATATTTCAACCTTTTAGGTAATACGTAATATTACCAGTCATATTCAGGAGTTTTTATGAAATTTAGTCTTTTCCACCCAATATTATCATGATTTTCGGCAAATTTTTGTGTAAAGAAAAAAATTTACGTCTAGTTTGTCACTATAAACTTGGTGAAAAGTGATCTACATGGGCTTAACTGACAAAATGAAATTAATTTACAGATTTTTGTGTAAATTTGACTATTATTTTGATCTTGCTAATAATGGAAGCGTTACTCTTTGTAACTGTACCGTAAATTAGCTTCATGATACCTTAAAAACCATTAAAAAATAGTAATATTTTGAGTCATATTTGAACCATAATCAGGTAATAAAGTAATACATATTTTGGCCTTTTTTGGGTAATAAACTTCCGGTGTCTATATATTGTAAATTACAATACTGTTGTTGTAAAATTTATTACAAAGAGACGAGAAAGGAAAAACGAAAAATGTCCATGTGTCATAGAAATTATACCTGTCTGTGTAAATTTTGTGTGTATCGGTATTTAACATGTATAATCCAATTTCCAGAAAGCAATGAAAGAAATACGGCATGTCAGTGTGAAAACAAAATGTAACCACATCAACAACTGAAAAA
>JAHZNB010004153.1:0-12482 GCA_027744295.1 Callyntrura guangdongensis
TTTGTGAGCCATATACCACACATTGATGGTATATGGCTTTACTCGGTATTGTCTACCCATCTGTTGAGATGAGTAGAGCTCCCGTTCCTTAACCTACCATTCATTCACATTTCATTCATTCCTTAACCTAATTAATTATTTAAAAAAGTAAATAAATACTTACCTTGTTTTTTGTTGTTACCTTTAACTTACCTGTGTCCGTGTCTTGTGGTTTATTTTTGTTGTTGTTGGCGTCGTCTTCTTCCTGGCATCCTCATCCCCAGCGAGTACTCCTCCATTTGGGCGGCACCTCCCTGTGGGCCCCCCCTTCTATCTCACCCCCAAATATCGCCCACAATAGCAACTTTGAAAAAAGAAGGAAAGTTGCAGGGATATACTGTATTAACAGGACAACCACATCACACATATAAATACCTAATAAAATAACCACCCACATACATCTTTACGTACATGCATGTCCGTTTTGTAGCGCTCCCCTTTCAGGGAAATGCTGTTGTGAGTTGTCCTCTTTTGTATCTTTTTATCATTGTATACTTGTTTCCTTTTTTCTTCTTTTCACTCGTTCGCTATTTTTCTTTTTCCACAAATGGCACGAGAAAATACACCCTCATCTTGAACAATTCCAAGTCGTACAAATAATATGCTGGTGGCTCAAAAGGACCTACGCCACACGTTAATTTCTTTATCACCAGAAAGTTTTTAGTCCTCCTTTTTAAAAACTAGGTCTTCTCCGGCAGAATTGTTGGAATGGTGTATTATGCTAAGGGCAAAAGTAAGTTGGAAAGTTTTTAAGCGCTCAAAAGAAAACGACATGTGAAATGAGTCGGATAATGAATTCCTGTTGTTCAAGAAATAATAATGACGCCAGATGTGAATGAAACACAAAAGAAGTGTCATTTTTGTGGAACATTATTGTGCCATGCTTTTTATTTAGCAATAATTAACATGCAATAAGTTCTAGGCGCCAAAAAAAGAAAAAGGTACCACGATTCGGAAATTTAATCGCTCATTTTTCTGTCTCGTGGCGAAGGTTGGTTAGCATTTGGTCCTACTGTGGTGTGACATGGCTGGCTTTGTGATCGGTACAACATTTTAGTATGGTCTGCATAACCCCTCCTCGTAGTATTTATATAATATATTTTGTTACCGTTAACCAATTCGCCGATATAGTATGGTAATGTAAAATGCTCTGGAAAAAAAATTTGCCTTGCTTTCTCTTCCTTTGTTGAGGTGAGCAGAAGGAGTCGTCTTTTGATGCGTTGTTTTTAACTAGAATTTAAATTAAACTTGCTTTTCTTTGGTTAGTCAAAAGGCAAGTCACGTTGCTCCACAGGGGAGGACAGAGTCGCATGTCTCTCTTTCTAACAAAACCATCTAAGCTGTTCATCTCAAGTCGGTTGACTGACTTTGTATTTACACTCCTGCCAACTTTCAAAGGACAAGAGTAGTTATATAAACCAAACGAAACATCAAGAAGCAGAATGATATATGTTTTAGTACAAACATCGTTTTCAAAGTATGGAATAAGGAATCCACCGTCACTGTAACCGTGCGTGCATGTGATATGGTGTCTTCTTGTGTCCTCTGCCTGAGGATAAATACCCAATGAGAATGAAACATACTACAAGAGTGTTAATGGAAATACTATACTTCCAAAAATAGTTTACCTTTCATCAGCCACCAAAGTTGAAATATGCAACAAACAAACTTAACTTTTGTCAAAACTCTTAATGGCTCCAAATTGCCCCATAAAAGAAAAGAAACCTTGATGAAATAGAAGATATTACGTAGCTTGGTGTAGAACATTTAGAAACTTTTGAATGAGACATAAGGCGTCCATTAAGAATCGCATACATTGACGAGCTTTAATAGCTGCGAGCTAGAAAAAAAGTAATTGCAAAGCAGTATTGTATTTTGTTGTAGTACAAAAACGTGTTTATACTCGGGACTATCTATTTCTCAGAATACTATGCATAATGTTTAAGGGATACTTTGTCGTTTCGATTGCACTTCCCTTTATGTTTTATATGGATTTCCGAACTAGGGCGCACTTTCCACAGTTTACCTGTTTTCCTTATAACTATACTTTCTTCTTACAGCTTTTTTTATTTCAGGAATTTTGTGTCCCTGTCGTCTTCTTTCTCGTCTAGTATTCTAGTTTTTTTTACTGAAATTTACATAATTGTAATTAAAGTTTAATTGACTCTTATACCAAGTCAATACCCACCCACCAGTTTACCCCATCAAGAACAGCGACTCGCCTGAAAAGCAAAACTAAACTCATCATCATATTCATCACGATTACCATTGGAATATTTTTATCCTTTTACTGAAATGTTGGAAACTCGTATGTTTCTCTGATATGTGTGTACTTACTGATGGTTCTTTGTCTTTAGTACACAACTACGTAAATTGCCTTTGCCAGACAAACTTGTGAAAGGAAAAAGGTTTTCTTGAGACGTGGTTTGATTATGACGGACCTTGGATACTCAAGGCTATTTACTCTTTCTGGCATACTTGGTTTTTGTAGATCCCACGAAACTACTACCATATCGGTACTTTGGTACGCTGGTACTCACCTACACGCTTGTGGTGAAAGGATGCACATAAAAAAAACTATTGAGCTAGACTGGCTAGAGCTGAGTATATAATTTGGTATATATTGTACGTATACAACGTAGCACGTTGATTAAAAAGGAGAAATACTATATGCTTTTTGGAACAAAAAAGTAGTAGATGGGCTGGCATACGAAAGTAGTTAAATTTATGCGAGTAAATCAAAAGTTTGCTAATTGCATTAGACAGATTCTGTGTACTACAAACTACCACTACGACCGTCTTTAAGGGCTAATTTAATTTTGACTGTGTGTGTGTAGAAGAAGAAGAGCGAGAAAAAGAGAAAGGCTGAGGGAAAGAGTGAACGAGAGCACAAGAGAAAAAGAAGATAGAAGTCGGCCTTTTGCAAACTTTATAGAAGTTCATAAAATGGATTAATGCTTTACAAGAAGAGTGAGAAAGAGTGATGACTTGGTTTGGCTGTTGTTATTATGAATGTGTTGTACATTTGATTAGGTTGCTGTGTGTATATACATAAGTTGGTTGTTGGCCTCGTTCTCTTTTTATGCATTCTTGTCGTTAGCCCAATACTTTTTGGGATGATGTGATTCTTCAGCAGCAATGTGAAAGTCTAGTTTGTTTATGATAATATTACAGAATTGATTACGTGTATCAGAGTTTTTCAATGAAAAGATACGTTGTATATATACGCCGTCAATATATATTAATAAATAAATAATTACTATATACACAATAGATAATTTTCATCTTTTAAACTTTCAGATCTGCTAACCAATGGCCAGGATGGTCTTCCTCAAGCTTCAACACTAAGTAAGTCTCAATTTTCTGTTGTATTATATTTCTTCACGATAAAATAGAAAATAGTAAAATTCTTCGTTAGTTGTGTATGTGTATACATTTTTATACGGTGGTAAAACATAAGCTTATACCGAATTATAGTTTTATCTTCACAAAATTAGCCAGTAGCCAACCGCAGCTTCAGTTTCATAGAACGCTAGATTTCACGCACAACAAATGCACCACCAAAAAAGAATCACATCCGTTTACCAAAATCAGAGAATATTTCCGATTCCCTTGTCTAGTGTTGTTGTATTTACAAGTTTCCCCTAATATATATCCTAAGGAAAAACGTAACTGACCACCAAAAAAAGAATCACATCCGTTTACCAAAATCAGAGAATATTTCCGATTCCCTTGTCTAGTGTTGTTGTATTTACAAGTTTCCCCTAATATATATCCTAAGGAAAAACGTAACTGTGCTTATGAGTGCAACATTGAACAAGTATACACACCAATCTGTTATGAGTTATGGCATGTGATATGAGATGATATTCGCCCCCTTTACTCTTCCTCGCATTAAAGATAAGGATATCGAAATTTCTTCGCACTTACAATCCTTCTTACAATTCTCGGAAACTAACAGATTGAAGCTACTGCTTTACATCAACAAAATAACTTTTGCTTCACTGCGTTTACATGGCATGATCGATCTCACAGCTTCATTTTTATTCAACAGCAAATGTTCAACAGAATTGTGTATCTACTTAAACATTATTTGTATATAATATGTAGGTAGTTTAGTTATTTCCTGTCTTTCGATTCTGGAAATAACAATATTGCTATAAAATACAAAAATATTATGTATTTCATCTTTGCGCTAAACCAAGCAAAATAGTAAGTGTAAAAAATGATATCTGTACAGTGTACTCCGTAATACATCTGGCACCGCTTTCTATTTTCGGTAGAGTACACAACCGTTCTCACTTAAATTCATCCTTACGGTAAAGAAAGTCTGACATTTTGACGGAATGAGTGTAAGAGTCGTTGCACACAGTGGAGCGGAAGAGGAGGATAGAGCACAGAAGTAGGCACATACTGACATGTTGCAGTACATATGGCTGAAACTATTGTTTGCTATTAGAGGGAGTGAGAGAGGAGAAAAGCAATAAAAACCCATAATAGCAATAACATTTGTAATAACCTTCGTAAGTAAAGTCGTTCGTTCCCCCCCCCTCCCTCAGCAGATTTGTCACTTCTGCTTTCATTTTCTGTGTCGAGTTTTTACGCTTTTGACACTTTCTCTGATTGAATTGCATATGTAGTCTTGTAGACATACTCTAAACAAGGCGTGACGTGAGGGTATGTTTGAATCATTTCTGAGATGTCATATTCATATTGTGTGTAGCTGGAAAATATTGTTAATATAGCTTAGCACCACAATTCATTTTTTTATCCGCTTGTCTACCAGAAAAGCTCATATTTGCTGCGGGAGATGAATCAAGAGAAAAGTGCGTGAAGTTGAAACAAATCAGAAATGAATATCTATATTTTTCAATGCTCTGCCTGAATGGTACATTTCGTCGGATTTTGTGACGGAATTTGAGATTACGATTAGTACAACGAAAATTATTTCTGAAGCTACATGAAATTGGATACAAGTTTTATCGTTGTAATGCCGTGACTAGTGGATTGCTTATTACGAGATAACCAAAAAAGCAATCATTTTGATACAAAATTACGTTCGTTCAGCCACAGCCACCTACAAAACAATATGACTTCAGTAAATAAGATTTTGCTATATATGTATGTAGATTCAGTTGTGGCTCATATCAAAACTGGTAATGCGTATCCAGAAAAATTGGCAAAATTTAGGTAAACTAACACTCTCAAACTCAAGTGCTAATACAAAACTAAACCGTTCTGTAGAGGTAGTATAATAATCTCTCTAGACGTTGTTTAAAAAGACTTTTGACAAATTAAAAACTTTTTTACACTGTCGTCTTCAAAGACACCATGATTACACGTACACAGTCGGTTTAGTTTTGATAAAAAAGAATGTAAAAAGGTCTACATTAAACTTTGCATTAAACATGAAATTTTAATTTGGTGAAACTCCCCAGTGGGTACATAAAAAGAGAAAGGAAGGTCAAACTCCATCACAAAGTGTGTAAACACCTTAAACTATCAAAAGCTTCTTCTCAAGGTTATCCATACATAGATAAAGAACGCAGAACTTGAATGAAACGTGATCCGTTGTAGAAGAAAACATTTGAGCCATTCCAGTTTGAGCCACGACGATCGTAGTTCCTATTCCTGTTCCCATTCAAGAACGGTCTACCACACAGTCTACTACTTTATAATTCACAGATCGACCTTGAAGTCGTCTCCAAAGCAGAAATGAATGGAAATAGCTTTGAGATAAGGACAGACATGTTTCCAATGAAATTGCTAGCAATTTATTCTCATCTGAGATCATGTAGAAACTCTATGCATTTCTAATGCTTTAATGTCATTCTTCCTGAATCCTGTGTGCTGACTACTATGTCCTTTGCTACTTCGTCATAAGAGGCTGTAAAATAAACGCTTCCATTATTCCATTGTGTATTTATGATTTTATGAGGCTCTGTTCAATTTCGACTTTTATCTGAAAAAGATGGCACACGGGTGAGTGCCTTCAATATAAGTTGTGATCCATGATTCATGAACAACGTCCTTTCAGAATGATAAAGTGAATTTCGGTTAATTTTCAGTAGTCTACTGTGTACCCGAATGAGATAAAGAGAACCCGTTTACCTCAGTTTTTAGCAATTCCTTTCGTGTTTTCTTGGTTTTTCTATTGTTTTCGGCGGAAAATATGTCAGCTGTGACAAAAAAGGATAGCTTGCCCGTAAACCGTACCACGGTCAATTGAAACAATTTTCTGCTGTTGACTTTGCTTTACTATGGATCATACTGTGATGAGACAAGGAAACAGTGAGACGTCACACCGAATTCGAATTAGGTTTTTAGACGACACATAGCACCCACGGAGCAATAAACAGAAGAAAACTTCACAATTGATATACATAGACCCGTACCTTTTTAGTGACTTTTCTTTTACCTCTTTTACACCTTGTCATAATTTTCTTTTATTTCCGTCCGTCGACATTTCATAGAAGCAACGTTTTGTATAATAAAATCACAGTGAAAGATGGACAGGCAATAACTTGGCAAAAGAAAGGAAAAGAAAGTTCGATTTTTTCTTTCTTCGCTTCCGCAAAATTTTCTACGAAATTGGATGACACTCATAATACCCGTTTTCTCGTTGGTGTTGTCAACTTCACTTCAATATACTTGTCTATCTCCTGTCAAACTCATTCCCAAAAGGGGTTTCTCCAGGGTATATAAAAATATCGTTGGAGGCGACGGAAAAAATAATAAAACTTCATTACTTGGTTCTATTCGAGAACATCGCGCACGTCAAAAACGTAACAGCACAATTCAACAAAAAGTGGTTTTTTCTTCTTCGTTTTCCATCCTTTCTCACGTAACGTTTCCGCAACTGGCTTCCAATTGTCATCTTCAACTTTTCGCTTTCACAACACACACATACACGGCACGAATAAGTAGATGTTGAGGTTGCGTACGATCTGATGATAATGATGATGACAAGAAAAGGCAGCCAAGGTCACGTCCTTTTTGATGTTGCACCTCTTCGTAGCCTGGTGTTTTTTGTTGTTAAAATTCTAGCAGCTTTTGATGTTATAGCAAAAACAGTTTTAAACTTTTCCCTTTTTCTTCTTCATAACTACACATACCAGCTTGACTCAGTTCTAGATAGTTTTATAAATTCATAAAAAAGGTTTTTACGTTATATTTGCAATATACCATAAAGTCTAAACGATCTGACTTGTAAGTTCGTAATGAAAAGAAAATATTTTACTTTCGACTTGTGGCAAAAAAAATCTCATAAAAAATGCAACCTGACAGGCTAAAAACTATCACTCATATTAATCTATAAGTACTCGCTGTCGGCAAATATGTACAATATGATCACATCCCAATAAAAAATATATTTTAGACGCCGTCACCACCAACGCTGTAGTTTTTACTAGTTTCGAGCGAAGGGATGCGTGTGTTCTACTTACTTTTCTAATTTTAACGATAAAGGTCAATAAAAGTTAGAGAGGCAATGCACACATAATAATTTAAGTTTTACTACTATTCAAACTCGAGGAGACTGTCAAGTATGTAAAATGTGGAGAAACGCAAGAATGAAGAGCATGTTTAAATATGTCATCTTTATAGCAAGTGTTCAAAAAAAAACTCAAAATCAACTATTGCGGATTAGTGGAAGGAGAGGAGATATGGCTCTAAAAATGCAGCCTATAAAATACTATAATGTGTATATGGGCAATATGTGTACCTATGTGCAAGAAAATTGAAAGTTCTTCCAGCCGTTTCCTAGAATTTTCATGGCGTTACTCAGCTCATTAAAGTGGAAACTTGAACTTTGTTTCTTTTTGTTCATCTTACTCTCAACGACATTCTTTTGTTTTAGCCTTTCAAAAACTTCGACAAGCTAATAATATGAAATGTCAAAAAACACAGTTGCGAGGCGGGATAGATGAATTCTCTTCAACTATATTGAGGCTTTGTTCTCATTAAATTAAAATAGTTTTCGGTCCAATGACTTCATAAAATATGTAGATTTGTAGCGGTCGAGAGATTCTTTGTGGTCCGGAACGTTTAAAAGAAATGATTGTTTTATTATCTTTCATTAATTATACAAGGATTTAATTTTTAAACTAATATTTCGTTGTGTGTGTGTACTTCACGTCGTGTCCGTCTTCCGGAATGCGGCAATATTACGGGCTCGTATAGGTAGTTCTAGTCTAGTTTATGGAAATCAAGAGTTAAATCCTTAGCCCTTTTGGAGAATTTCTCTCCATTTCAAAATTTCTTTTTATTCGTTTCACTATAAAGTTTAAACTAACCAAGTTTGGAAGAAAGCGGCGCGGCAACATTGGTGAATATTTTAAACTGCAAAGTGGGAAATATCGTATGCATATGCAACTTCACAGAAGTATTTTGGTCAGACATGTTGGTTTTATACGATGCTGACTATGCAGTGTCGACAGGGTTTTTAATGCAACATGCAACTACTTTTTAACTTTCCCTGACTCCGAAATGAAATACTTTCAAAATGAACATAAATGTTTTCTCGCATGGGTGAAATTAAGTGTAATACAAAAGATACAAACCCCGGAAAAAGTAACCAGTATCCGCTCGGGATAAAACCAGTGCATAAGTTGCTTCCTTCCTCCAAGAGTTCCTGTTCTCTTCTTCATAATTTTTGAACGATCTTCGTTCAACGTTTTTACTAGAAGGACGCTACCTCGAAAACAGATACGAAATACGTTAAAACGTAAAAATCACTACTTTGCTGTCTCTTCGCAGTGAAATTCTCATCTTGTTTTTGTATTGTATTGTATTGTAACCCCACCCTGTAAAGTAAAAGATTAATTCATTAAAATAGACGCCTTGCTTTACGGCTTTAACCTTTTCATTGCATTTTATGAAACCGGCATTTTCAAAGGGTTCAAAAATGGTCACATCCCTCATGACAAGGTCTAGCTCTGCAATACTAATTCCGTTTTTTAATGCTTTACTTATTCGTAAAATATTGTACATGTAAATATTTTATATAAATTGTGTTAACGGGCGTGTGATGCGACGTCCATAAATTTTCATACAAGTGTATTATGGTATTTCACCACAGGTTATAGTGCAAACTGTGAATCTAGCGGTGGAAGTAGTACTTGTTATAGCTGGTGCTTGCTTTACCAATCCTACAACTCGCATAATATGTCGCAGTGACCGATAAGAATGATAATGATCTTGTTTGCCTGAATAAATACTAATACTCTGCTCTGCTAGGTTAGGACTTGCGACAAATATTAAGTTGAAAAAATATCGTGTACCATTCGAAAAATAACAGTCATAAGTCGCGAACACCTTAGTTGTTAGTAGCCCACAACGCCCAGCGCAGTTGGATGATGATATGGCAAGCAAACAATTAGTTTGCTAGAGGAAAATAAAGAGTCGGTTAGTATACTTCTTTTCCGTTATGATCGTGGCCGTTTAGCTCTTATTTTACATGCAACATTTCGTGTAACAAATGCGACTTAATAATGATTATTTTCAACTCAAACAACTTATTATTATGAGTAATTCAAGAATTTGCTTGTTTAGATGACTCTCGAATCAAATGACCCCATTACATTCTTATACCCTTTCTCTTTCTCTTCCTCTCTTTTCTTGTGAGTCAATCTAAACCCATGGAACAATCATGTCTCGTATGGAAGACGTTCGTTCTCGTGACCACAATCCTAGTAATAAGCCTTGAGCATGGGAAATGATAATTTGATAATGTGAAATTTCAAGGAGTTTTAGTGCAGTTAACCAATAGCATCTCCTGAAGCTATCAATTTACTTGACATGAAAAATGGTAGGAAAGAACAAGGAGGTCGATGGCATAAAAACTCCAGTTTTCCCATGTACACTGCTAAATGTCTGTCAGCTACAACACTGCTAAAGGTTATTAGGTTTAGATCCTTGATACTAACAAGCATTGTACAAAGAGCTGAAATAATAAAACAAAATACACCGGATAGGAAATGCGTGCGTGTTAAAAACCCACTGTTAGCAGGTTATTTGTTCATTCACAAAAATAACACTAACAAAAAAATATTTGGATATAAGACGAGCTATATGAATAAGGAAAGGTATATGATCAGAGAAGGAGGTATCTGATAAATGACATGCTTCACCATTACAAGCAGCTCCTTCATTTAATTATGCAACATGTATTTCTAGTTGAACCTCGATATAATAAACATAAGTAAAAATAAAATAAACATCAAATCATTTCTAAAATGGAATCTCCAAATCTTTATTTATAAGTTTTATGAAAATATACGAAAGACATTTGTTAAAAAATAATGTTTAAGGTGGGTAGTAAAACCCAAACATAACAGTAAATACAGTCCTATCTATTTGTATGTTACATAAGCATTAATATATAAAATATCGAGTGTAAACGGGATCTTTGTCTATTATATGAGCAAATGTTATACAGAAGTTCGGTAACGCTCATGTTTTTAGTTCTACGGAGAAAAATCTGAAGTTTTCTTATAGCAATGTGAGCATGTGTACAATGTTTTGCTTTAAGCAAACGTAATAGTAATGAGAATCTGGCATGTTTACCCAGCAGCCGTTTCAATTTCCATATTTAATTCCGTTCTTTGTTACTAGAAAATGTTTAATTTTCAACTGCTTTAAGCAACTAAATGGTGCTATAAACGTGTCTGATGGCGAGTTTCAAAGAATAAAATGAAGCAACATGATTTATATTCATGCGTTTAATTTACGTCTAGCGCGTACATTTTGCGTAGTATATTTTACTGAATGGTAAATTATGGTAAACAACAAGTACACATTCGCTACACGAATTTATTCAGCTTTGTTAACTGAAATGCTAAATGCTACATGTCGTAGTCAACCGTGTTTCAAGTTAAATTCGAAGAAAATAATTGATGATCTTGTTAAGCTCCCTGACGTGTGTATATTTTTTATAAATAGCGTACACAAAATGAGAAAATTGTTTGGTTGTTATATTTCCTCTTTCTGTATTATGTACACATTTCATCCAAGTACATTTATTCGAGAATAAAACGTGATACTTTAAAAAAGTGTCGAAACTCGGATGATTGATTCACTATAATACAAAGGTTTTCACGTATAATAAAAATATTAGTGAATAAACAGCAGCTGGAAATAATTCATTGAGTTCTGAGTACAAAATTGTGCCCGTTCAGCAGTTACGCCTTGTTGTAAACCAACTGCTGCTCGCGTGTATGGCACATTTTTTTTGTGATCCTCCTAGCTACCCTAAGTATTGGCTATTCTACCATAGAAAAACACATTTCCACTCCCGAGAAAACCAAACAGCATGGTCGCATTTAAGCAAAAATGAAGTAGCAAAACATGTGTACTTCACATGTTGCGAATTGCAACATAAGCAGAAAATAGGCTAAATATATTTACATTGTAGTCTTTCTATTACTCCTTTTTTTCTCTGCTTTCACCACCACCACCAACAGTACTACCACTACACTTCATGATGTTCTTTCTTTGCTCGCACATACTGCCCCTCCATGGGGTTGGGAATGGCAAAGTAATTTTTCCTGTCGAAAAAAGCTGCCAACAATTAATTACGACGTTTTTGCTGTTCTCTGCAGAATAGAAACGGATGGACTCTGCCGATAATACGATGAATTCAGAACGACAGCAATCAGGTCCGAAGGCGCAGCAATAATAGCTGCACCGCCACTGCCAATTCCAATTTATTTCTATACTAAAGCACTGATCACCCTGAAATATATGCACACATACACGACTTTAAATGGGTGTAAGTATCGTTGTGCTCACTCACATGTGTGGATTGCATTCACCACCTACTTCCTTCCTGGTTCCCACACGATTTGGTTTTTGGCTGTTGCTGGTAGGCTGGTCGCATTGAATTTCATTTGTTTGCTTCTTGCACTATCGTACCTATTATTCAAAAATGGATGGGCTCAGCAGGCCGTGATCTCCTTGGGTGTTTGTGAGAGTGGGGCTGCTCACCCAGTAAAAAGTTTCTCTGCAATGCTATTGCATTCTCACACTCACACACTTTTATTTTCCCATTACCCAATACAACGGAAGCCGTATATACATGCGTGTAGGATAAAATAAACACAAATAGTTTAATTTTTCTCATATAGCCTTAATTTTTATCAATGCATACGTTAATATATAGTTACTACATTACGTGATATAGTATACGCTTTTACGATTGATAGAACTGGTTGGTTTAGATGTGGCTTTTAGTTAAATACAGCGTGTGAGTAATACATATTCGGATTTTAGCGCAGTTAGCTTACGGGATGAGAATATTTTGCTTAATGCATTTTGAGAAGAATGGGACTACTGATGGGCTGCTGGTGGTGGTGGCGGCGCAACCTGATGTTATTCATGAATTCGACAAGTAAATACTGAAGAAAAAGAATTGGAATAATGGGAATCAATAGAGTTTTTTGGGG
>JAHZNB010004155.1:0-10311 GCA_027744295.1 Callyntrura guangdongensis
CTTGAAAAATATTAACAAAACAGATTGTACCCAGCATCATCATCTCACACCCTTTCTCTCTCTTTTTGTTCTTGGCTCTCTGTCTCTCTCTCTCTTTGGATAAGAAAAAAAGCATTATTATTACTCCTTTTGAATTATTATTACGGAGGAGAGTAATTTAATGTAGCTTTTGAATTTTTCCCCTTTTCTGAAGCCCTTTTGAAAGCTAGCCAACCAAGCTAAAAGAAACAAAAAAAGTTGCGAGCCAGAGGGGTGGAGACGTTGGTGGCCAAGAAATATAAAAATTGACGAAGACGGTAACGCTCCAACTGCAGCTGCTTTTTAGATGCTTGCTGTAAAAAACGGAGGGGAAATGGAGGGAACATGTATAGACACACGACCATGCAGAAGATGTAAAGTCGGGTAAATGGTAAATGGCGAGGGTAAAAAGAAAACTTATTCTTTTACAAGTTGAAATTAGATTTTGATAAGTATATGCATACCCACGCCGTACATTTATTCTCTAAAGCTACCTATGTTTCAAGCCAAGATTCTCCTCACCTCATAATATTTCATCGATTTGCTCCTTGTCAGTTTTATTGTTCGCCCAGGAGTAGTCATCGTTGAAGGAAGAAGAGGGTTGCTCCTCTTTTCCTTCTTCATTTGCTCAAGGTACACAACTGCTGGCGTCTTGGGCTTTTCCTCCTTGTTCAGTTCCTTCCCATTTGAAGTGGTGGGAGCAGGAAAAGGAGCGCGTGGAAAGTGTGAAGGTGCAGCTCCACTTGCCCCAGCTTCTTTCTGATTATCCGCAGTGGTGGTTACACTACTGCCATCATTTTCCTGGATAAAAATGAAATGGAGGAAACAAATGTAAGAAAAAAATGAGTGTGTGTGGAGGAATAAAGTAAGATATATGAGATTTTCGCTGTTCACAACAGAAGATTGGGTGAAGCAAAAGAAAACTTCAACTTGACTGCGATAGTCGTAGTAAATGTTTGGATGATGCTCTCAGAGAGTAGCTGTGTAGTCATCTTGTAAAATCAGAGGGAGAAGAGGTGAACAAGGAGGAAGGAAGTGAAGAGGGTCTTCTCTTCGTTCACTCTTTCATGGCTAAAAACTGAATTGAGTTCAGTAGCGCTTGTAGTAGTAGAGGTGGAAGTGGTGGTGGTATGGTACTTCATGATTATGTGGTGTGGTGGCAGCAAGGGAAATATTTTGGGGGAACGAAAAAAAAGAAGAGGAGAAGAGAACGTGATAGTATAAACTCTGTGGTTTTTTTTCGAGAGGAATAAAAAAATGAAGAAAAAAAACTCAAGATCTACATCTTGTCTGCTTTTGGGCGGACGGGGAGAATCTTTTAGGGAGGATGGGAGCGGTTGGGACCGGAAAATTCCGGGGTCGGATGGGCAGACGTTCAGGAATTTTAGAAAATAATTTGATTATAAAGTATATTTTGCATGTTCTGGGATAAACTATGTCTACTTTTGTATATCGGGGAATTTTCAGAGAAATTTTGTAAAAAAAATAAGCAAATTAGTAAACAAAATTGAACCTTAAGTTTTAGGAAGATTTAGAAAATGCTTTCAAGATTTTTCGGAATAAATGTAAAATCATTTTTGGCATTTCCAGGACTTTTTTATTTTTCGGATTTTATTTACGAAATTTTTTATTTTTTCGGATTTTTGGTTCGGATTTGTTTTGATTTTTCAGATTTTCCTATTTTCCGGATTCTTTATTTTTCGGATTTTTATTTTTCGGATTTTTCTATTTTTTGGAATTTTGATTTTCTGGATTTTCCCCGGAATATCCAACATCCTTTACAATGAATTTGTAAGATTTCACACCTCCGCTTTTTTTGTGTGTCTGGTTATCTTTTAGGTAGATCTTCCGTTTTCCCCTTTTTTTAGCTGTCTTGTTCGTTCGTATGGCAGAGCATGATCATCATCTCAAGGGTATCAAATCAAGCAAGCTAAAGCTTCATTTTGGTACGGACTGAAATGATAACCTTAAAAATGTGTGAACATCTCTCTGTATATATAACCGTCATGTATAGGAAAACAGGCAGTTACAAAATGTTGGTACATCATACCATACACACACTCTGCCAGTCAGTTCAACTGACAATTTTCTTGAGAAAGGAAGAAAAGTAAAAAATTCCAAAGAAATGGATGATGTGATGTGATAAATACATACACGCCTTTTCCAAGTAGGAAGAAGAGAATATATTTTCTCTCCCTTTCTCCCTTTTCAGAGAATGTAATGAAGAGTGAAGTTTGAAAAGGACGAATTGTGTACAATTTTTTTAACAGAGATGAAGGGGGGAAATGATGAATATGTCAAGTCTATGCAATCGTGAACGTGCTTCTTGGAAAGCCAAGTGTATATTTGTGTGCGTGCTTGGCTGCGTGTGTAGTCACCTAAATAAAAAAAACGTCGGGAATATGCATTTACTGGTAGTAATATTCAAAAAAGGAGGAACCTTTATTGCGAAATATATTCGAAGGAAAAAAAAATTCAAAAGGGAGTCCCTTCCTTGATCCTTAATGCCGATTCTGATATTACTCCAGTTTTTTTTAATCGGGAGAAGACAAGCAGCAGTTATCAAAAAGAGAAATAAAACATTTCGTCATCCAACCACCCATACAAGCTCGGAATTTTTCAGGGATTGCTAATAATGTCCCTCCGGTAGCGTTTACTCCTAGAATACTTAATCCTGGCGTTCCTCCAAGGCTACAGATTTTTTGATTTGGTCCCCGCAGAGGATATAAAGTAATGAGGAGGATCTGTACTACTTTCATACTAGTTTGTTAACTTGAGTTGAAAATTGAAAGTTAAAAAGTAAAACGGAACGGCGAGAGTAGAAGTTGAAACAGTTATAGACACCACACACCTATCAGAGAGTGGCCCTGTTTTGCTGTAAATATAAAAAAAAGTTTGTTGCGAAATTGTGGTCTTTTAAAACTAGATGGCGCTGTACGGTTGTCATTTGTATATGTGTAAAGATTTGTAAGAGTACATAAGAGGTGCCACCCCTCCTTCTCAGCTGTGAAGAGACTATAAAATATTACGGTATAACTTTTTTCTGCATCAATTTAAAAAGTCACGGTGGCAGTACAGCACGTACGACAACTACTGCATTGACCATGAATGAGAATGTTGCAAGAGTAATCATATGACATGACATGGTTAGCTTTTCATTGCATGAATGGATTCATGTGAGGAAAGTTTGTTAACAAAGTAAACTACTTGAACATCACTGACTGGGAGCTCACGACGGCCGACCGAGTAAACGAGGATGATGATGTGGAATACGGGATATATTTTTATAATGCCTACATACCTTCCTCTCTGAATATACGAACAGAAGGAATGACACCACCACCAGAGAGGAGAAAAAAGGGGGAAAGTACAAAAAATCGACGGAATAGGCAACCTCGGTAGTGGAAACTGGATTGTTGGTAAAATAGAAGCATATCTCTCGCTTTCGAGCAAGAGGAGAGAGAGAGAGAAAGGAAAATGCACACCAGCACAAATCATCATTGGCATACCAATCAGATACGAAAAATACAACGGATCTCGGCGACTACTACTGTTGTGACTCTTTCCTGTGACTACTAACGAGATGGTGGTGTGACTCTGTGTGTGCGTGCTCACAAATCAACAGAGAGTTGCCCACATGTTGGTAAATTATAAAAATGTGTGGCAAAAAATACGAGGCTAGAAAACTGGTACAGGAAGAGTTTGTCCCTAAAAACATTCAAGCAATTGACATTGCAGTCTTGTCAGCAGAAAGATATAGCGACGGGAGTCAAAAGTTTGAGGAAATTTAAGAATATTAAACGACGGGAGCAAAACGGAGAATAAGGCTAGGGTAAAAAAATACACTCAGGGCCTACGGATCATGGGGGCTTGAGGGGGATAATTATATCTTGTATATATTAGGTTTTACAAAGCTATCTATCCTGTTATGTTAAAATGTGGGATCTGGGGGGATTATCCCCTCTGGCCTCCTGCTCTGTCGGTCCTGGACATACACTGAGGAGCAAATCATGTAACTTATTTGTTTTATTAAAGCACCCTTACCTTTTATGTTAAATGATTCAAGCGATTTATCACCCCTGTTCCGGTGACCCTGTCTGGATATTTGGGAAATGTGGTTGGCTTACTTTTCCCATTGTACATTGACAAGTACAATAATAACCTTTCTTTATTGATGTATGAGAAATGGGAGCAGAGAGGAGAGAGGATATGGTCTGAATTGGAACTCTTGATGATATGCGGTTTTGTGCAGTGATCGACGAGTGTGTGTCTCTCTCACTTTCTCTCTGTGTGTATCTACATGATTGAATCAGATTTAAATTGTCAAATAGTTTGCCATGAACGTAGAAAATGAAGCGAGTAGTATACTAACTGGAACAGCAAAGAGCATAATAGTGAGAAGGGGGCCGGCGAAAAGTTTTGGAAGGAGCTAATATTATTGGAAATAAGAAGGGAGGCTGCCGATGAGAAAGAGGAGGACAGGACATCAGGACAAGAAAAGACATGTATTGCATTACAAGTAGTTTGTCCAATTTGTAATGCTTCAATTCGGTGTGCACTCTCACATCATCATCATCATCGTCGCCACTGCCGTCTTTCTTTGGCGAGCATAACATTTTGAAGAGCTTTTGATGTTGGTGATGTGATGTAATGCAAAAGAAAGGAGGGCAGGGGGAAAGGGGCAGAGAGGCTGTGTAGCAGAGAAATTCCGGGTGACGCATTATAAGCATGTTCGTCTGTGTCTGCTGTAGTGCTGGTAGTTATATAAAAAAAAGTTGAAGAGAAGAATCAATAGAAAAAAATAAAATCTCTCTCGAGTTCCTTACAAGATCACTCCGTCCGAAAGAAGAGACCCCAGGATGGATCCCCGCCTGATCCAGACAATTTGCTCGACATTGACTCAATTTGACAAGAGTTTTAATCCATTTGTTCATTAGGAGCGGGGAAGAAGCAGAAGAAGATGGGGATGGTATTAAGGAGGACCACGAAAGGCTTCCATCACTCTTGGTGGTTGTGTCTCCAACGTTTTCCCTTGTCAACAGGATCGGCGACTTTGGTGAATCATACGCATAGTCTACATAAAAGCTATACTGTTTCTCCTCATATTCCTCTGTATCGTGTTCCTCCGTGGGAGTGGTGGTGGTGGTGTCGCCTACAATAACAGTAGCAGTCGTCGTCGTCCTATCTTCAAACCTTTCCTTATTGTTCTTCTTGTCAACGGCAACTTGAAGGAGGACTGGAACTGGCGACGAAATCCTCTTCATTTCTGTGACAGGCCGTCTTTGTCGAGTTGATTTCATTAAATTCCCTGGGGAAGTTGAAGAACTGCCAGTGGAGGAAATGGAAGAAGTAGTAGGGGTAGTGGAGGTAAAAATAGAAACTTTCCCAGATAACTGTACAGCAGGAGGGGCAGTAGTGACAGAAGCGCCATTATCCTTATCATTAGACAAGCTTTCATCAAAATCTTGTTCAACTCGAGTGCCAGTCAAAGAAGCTCTTGTCTTATTATTGTAATCAGTGTCAAATCCCTGCTGTTTTTCTGTCGTCTTCGCCTCCTGCTGGTGATGTTGATGTTCCTCCACAAAATTTACATTATTATTGACGACATTTGCATATCCTCCCATCTTTTTCGTTTCATCTTCAACCACGTCATCATCGCTGCTGCTGCTGCCTGGATGATGGGGATAATAATAATCATCTTCTCCATCACTGCTACCATTTCTAACACCATTACTGCTCCTCTTATTTTCTTTCCTCTGTCGCCGCGTTGTTATTGTTGTCGCCGTTATTTCCCCATTTCCAACAGCTTCTTGTTTTTCATTTGCTTCAATTCCTGCTCCCGTTGACGTAAGTCGTTGTGACTCTGACTTTTTCACATTTAGATTACTCCCGAAGAGATTCACTTTTGAATCCTGGTCCATTACAGAGCCCTCCTTTCCCTCCAACATGGTCGTAATAATGTTTACTTTAATTCTTCCCGTCCTATTTACCTTTTTCTCCTTCTCCTCCCCCTCCATCTTCACAGCTTTGTCAACAGTTGCGTCCTCCTCCAAATTTTCTACCAGGAATGGTGACGGTGAATTACCATTTTGACTAGAAAACGAGGACGATGATGACGATGACGCCGTTGACACCAGATTTACTGTTGAGGAGGATCCTCTTGCATCATCTGTCAACATCACTTTATCCTTATCTCGTCCCGGTCCTCCAACTACTACCACCGTCTTCCTTTCAACTTCAACGTTTCTCTTATTTTTATTTTGGTAGATTTTCAAAATTGCGCTTCCCGCCCGTGCTAACAGAGTGTTGTTGTTGCTGCTGCTGTTACTCAATGTGTTTGTCAACGTCAATGGTGGCGCATTATCATTACCATTATTAAAGGAATGAGCCCAAGGAGGAGGTGACTCAGACAGGGAATGATTAGCAGGGTTGCTCATGTTCACCTCGGATTTCTTTACAACAGCTGCTGTTGCTCTTTGTGTATAATCTTCCTTTCCATTTCCAAAATAATTTGACGAGAGCTTCTCCTCTTCTGAGTTCACAACAGGAATGCTGAGAGGTGGTGCAGGAGGCAAAAAATCTTGTTCAATTTCTGCTCCAGCATCTGTGCCACTTGGAGGGGCGGTAGGAGTGGAGGCATTGATAGGGCTTCCAGTGGTATTTCCCTTTCTATTAGAACCCGAGTGAAATAACGACGAGTCAGAGGACGGATTCGAGGAGGCAGCCGAAGAAGAGGAATAATAGTCGTTGTTTGAGGGAAACGGTATTACCGTTGGAGTTGTTGTCGTCACTGCTGCTGCATTTGGTGTTGTTGGTGTTTTTATAAGCTTATTATTACGTGCCTGGAGATTTGTCACGGGCTGAGATGTGACAAAGTTGGCAACAACTGTGAAAATGAGAAGGTAAGAAGCTGGAAACATGATTGTTAGCCCAGAAGATCTGCCGATCCTCTTTTTACACTTGTAACATTTGTTGTTGTTCCTCCAATGTATTACAGGCATTATTATTGAACAAGGAAGGATTGTACTTTTTGGATAATTCCCCAAATGGATTTTGTCGTCGTGTCGATGTTGCCGTATGGAGAGCACCGTTTTTGTCAGTGTGCCATATAGGATCGCGTCGCGTCGAGTGGAATTCTTTGTGTTGACTGCTGTTGTATGTGTGCTCTTGCTCTCGTTTTCTCAATTTCTTTGGCGGATGATGACAATGGTAATATCCGGCATTTCATTTAATACTTTTACAAACACAAAATGCCAACAAGAGATTCAAAGAATGATGACGACGACGATAATGCAATGTTGTTGTCGTCGTGTTTATTTTTTTCTTCCCTTTTTTAAAGACGCCAAAGGAATAAACGAATTTTTTTTATGCTGCTATTCTTATTTTGGACGGATAATAAAAGTTTTTGGAATGGGTCACGTTTTTTCGTTCAGGGCCGACAAACAAGGAGAAAAAAAATGGTGATTTTCTTCCAAACACTCCAAATAATCTCTCCACTTTACCCCGTACTTCACAGCAAATTAGTTTGAGAGTGGCTCACAGTCAGAGTGGCTCTCTCACACGGTTTTGCATTTATACCCGAAAAATATTACCGGGTTGAGAAAAACGAAAATTCATCGATAACACCGGTTACCTCCAAAAAGAACAAGATGAGCCGCTTTTATATATGGAGGGAACAATGTGGTGCACAACGACACAGTACGTGTTTTGTTCCTCCAGCTGCTACTCTTGTGTTCTTACCCCGGATGTTACTGACATGACAAGTTTAATAATATTGTAATAATGTTACTCGTGTGTGAATGCATCTGTGCACATTTGTAATGTGCGTCAATACGAAAAAAGAGTAATATTTTCACCGTTCCGTTGGTAATGTTACACCCTACTTTTCCAACAGCCACTTATTTCCCTCCTGCTGCCTATGGGTCCGTGGTACAGGGATATCAGTGCGTGGTGTACAAGAGATCATTGACTCATTCATATTATTTGTTTTTTTCACACTTTCACTTTCTCTTCAAAATAATCACAGTAATAACCATACAGTCTCTCTGCTCGTAACAAAATTTTCTCACTTTCACTCCCTCCACCACTAGAAGTTTACCACAGGAGAAAAAAAATGTAATTGCCAAGCACTCTCACAACATCACCATCATATTACCCGTTTTATTTTTATCCCTGTGTGTACACACACATGTACACTCGCCGTACTATTTATTTATTTTTATTTAGAAAAGTGATTTGCTATCCTGCTTCTGATTTTTTTTCTCACTAGCCTTGATACTACCAGGTTGATGGTGTCTCGGGGAAATAAGCTTATTAATACTTTGGCCACGTTCTCCCCAACTTCTCCTTTCGTTCTAGACAACTAGAGAAACCAGTCAACAGTTTTCACTTTTTTTATACCACGGCCATCATTAGTCTAGTTTTTTTTAACACTCTTTCCTCTAAACCGTTATTTCCACCGTTATTCCTAAGAGTACAGAATGCAATCAAGTTTGAAGGAAAAAGTTGAGTGGGTACACACAATTGTTGGTTGTTGTTACCGCATTGCGTTATATGGAAGAGAAAAAAAATCAGATTAATTTTTTAGTAAAGTGGAGAGCTTCTGTTGTTGTTGTTGCTGCCCTTCTTTTTTCATCAACAAAAATAATAACTACGGCAGACGCGGGCGGTGAAAACTCACAACGAACAACAACAACAGCTCACATCCGACAAAAAAGAGACGTAACACCTTGCTGGACCACTAACACTTTTTCTGCTGCTATTTTTCTCTTCTATTTTTGAGAAAAATAGGAAAAAAGTACCTTTTTGAAACTCTCTCTCTCTGTTTATTTGGTAGAAACTGTGTTAATAAAAATCCCAATGTGAGTTTTTTTTTGGGTATAAAGAGGATGGACAATGAACAGACTTTATTGAAAGCGTAATGGTAATACGGTTGCCAATTCCGTTGATGATGTTAGTGTAACTGCCACTATTGTTGTTTTTTTTCTCCCTTTTTAGCTAAATTGAAATGATGTTCTACTTTCCTCCCAGGCCTACCACCACCCGTTTTACTACGATGACCTGTTTGGCGTCACAGTGGTTTTCCTGTTTTACTTGAGACGTCTGCTCTACATTATAGATACTCGGGGAAGGTTGAGACGCCGGAGTAGAATAACCAAGGAGTAAAATTTTTTACTGTGGTATACCGTTGAAATGGTTGTCTTAAATGGACCGTCGTTGTCGTCGCATGCCATCCAAAAGAGATCTTTACGGCTCGAAATGCTGAGCCAGACTGAGTCTTGAACTTGATTTTTCGTGAAGCTTATTACAAAATTTGACTATCCAACGCCACCACTAGCTAGAGAGAGCCGAGAGAAGAGGGGATCTTTCATGGAGAGAAAAAAAGCTACGCTTCTTCTCCATCCACATACGAGCTGTTGCAATCGGCTCACCAGGATTATAGGAGAGAGAGAGCGAACCGAAAGGCACGAAGGATGTGAGAGGCTGCTTTACTTTTTTAACATCTCTCTCTCTCTCCATTCCCATATCGCACCACCAGCAAAACAAAAAATGAAATACAGCAGCTCAAGCTACCAGCTTTATAAAATAGCCCAGCCACTGTGTACTGTTGTGTGGAGGTTTATGCCTTTCAACAAGAAAGTCTCATCATTTTTTTCTTCTCTGACTTGCACAGTAGTAAAGAATTGAATCTTATTACATTTATTATGTATTACCATTCCATACATTTTTCACTTGTTCACTTGTGTGTGTGTGTGTGTATAGGAATACTTGTGTGGCATTCGTATTTTTTTCTCTCCTGTAAATGAGCTGCGCTACGGCTGCTGTACCAATGTTCAAGTCCATTTGTAATGATAATGATGATGATTCCTTCAAAGGAAAAATATCTGGAGTATTTATACAGTCCAGCTTTTACTTTTTTTGCGGGGCTTTTTTCTTTGAAGGAAAAAAAGAACAAAGTGGCGGGCGGTGGATGAATGACAAAGTCAGTGGGAAAGAGAGAGAGAGAGAGAGAGAGAGAGAGAGATGCAGCAGGCGTGCTACCATCCACAGAACTGGAGAAACTATCAGGATATATTTTTGTAGACTCGTCTCGTCTTACTTTTTTCCGTTTTTGTTTTTATGTTAAAAGCTCATTTTTATTTCAACTCAAGTAATGTTGGCGTCTTTTGTGTTGTTTTGGCGAGAGAGAGAGAGGCTGTATTATTAAGTGACAAAGTCACTTATTAAATTCCCATTGTCTGTCCGTCTGCCTGTTCGTGCGTCTCGAAAACGGTTTCGAAATTCTGATTCAAC
>JAHZNB010004156.1:0-20946 GCA_027744295.1 Callyntrura guangdongensis
CCCCTGTGCATGGATATGTACCATACCGTGTGGTGTACGCACTATTGACCACAATATCATTATCCTGTAATGCAACAGTCTATTTTTTACACGTAGAAAGTTAACATATGATTAAGATAAAAATAAGGAAATCGATCAAAAGTAGGTCTGCACGATTTTTTTTATTAGCTACTATGCTTCATGCATAGTAGTAGTAAAGTTTATTAACATCTTTTTCCTTTTTGCAGAATAAAATATAATGTGCTGCTACCATGTTGTGTTTATCAACAATTACACATTTTTATCCATGCACACAACAATATGTAGTCCCTATCATCACTCCAGCTCTCCAACTACTTGCTAAAACATAACCAGGAGTCATGAACCTACTTAAATAAAGCGTGCAAAAACCGCGCTTGTCGAAATGGATTTTTCATCAAGTTGTTTCAGGAAAAGGATTAAGCGGTAACTGGAACTATTTCCTTGTAAAATACCCGTAGTTTTCTTTTTCCTGCTACTCTTTAGCAATATTTGTGTGTGTCTGCATACCATTACCACATAGTAGTTTTTTCCACATTCACTTAAGAGACCAAGTAAAATATGCAAGCTTTACCAAAAGTAAAAAAGGGAAAAAAGCAAGCTTTTGCATGGGATGGATTTCCTATCCAGTTCAAATGGGCCATGTTTGTGATGAAGCGCAGAGTTTTAGGAGTTTTCATGTAAAGTGGAAAAAGTGGTGGTAGTAGTAGCGACAGCGGCGGCGACGGTGGTGGTGGCAGTGATAGAGGGATCGAATACAAGTTTCTGGTTTACCCTCTACCTCAACTTTTTGGATAATACATGTGTTGCTTTCAGCTTTCTCCTAACTTTTTTTCTTTTTCTTTTTTCTTCTTGTCGGCAATGTATCTTCATGATGTTTCATTCACTCAGACGTTCTGTGCTAGCAGCCTTTCGTGGCACTTGGACAACAGACTAGCAAAAAAGACGACGACGAAAGCCTTTGTTGAACGCTTTAGCAAGAAAGAAACACCTTTCTCTTCCTTTTTATCTCGTCTTTTTCCTTTGTGATAAAATGTGCTCGGATAGGCATATTATTATTGGATGTAATGCACTGGTGTCTGTTGCTCACTTTCTCTCTGCTCAAGGAAGTCTCCTCTATTTTCTTTTTATCTTTGCATTTATAGTTTGTACAACCACCATGTAATCTGTATTGCTAAAGCTTATGTGCAGAGTGTGTAGTAGTTTTTTTTTAGTTTTTCTTCATATTAGGTTATTTTTGGAAAAGTGTAAACGTAACTTGACATGGCGTTTTTTATACTTAGTTGTACATTTTATTCACAATAATAATGTTGGGAAAGTGGAATTAAATGGAAAGAGAAGAGGTAAAGCGGTAATAACATCCACATGTTAGCTGGTGATACAGTGTACGTGCTCGTAAAAATGATTACGATTAAAGCAGTATAGCATCAGCATCTACATTTCTATTTTTCTTGCCCTTTAGCAACTCTGAAAATTTCAAAGAAAAGGGGAAATAGAGCACGAGGTATGAAAATGGAAAAGTTTATGGAAAACAAATACATGTATATCTATAAACTAGTTGGGCTGTATTACAAGTTTTAATATGTTGTCTGACGTTGATGTATATCAACGTTGCTGGTTTTCGGCATGCATCACTCAACAAGACATGGGCAAGCATAATTGATACACAAGCTATTTGGTGAATGCCAACATACGATAACGGAAGAAAGTAGGCGATCCTTGTGAAACCAAATTAGTCTGAAAATCTTTGAGCGAAAGAATATCAGTGTTCATTTTGAGTGACCCAAAACCCAGCCCAACAGCGTAAAGAGCAAAGGTAAGGTTATGCACGATGGAATGTAAGGAAACAGTAGCAAAACAAAAGGAAAATTCCTAGATAATAAAGCAAACCGAAGATAGTACTTTTCATGTTAAACTTTCATTTTTCAGAGAGACAAAAATATGCATATAAAGTACTAAAACAATAGAAACTTCCTTTAAACATGCCTGAAATTTATTCTTTAAAACTCAGACAAGTTTCACATAGAATTGAATTGTAATCCGCATTCCTGATTGCACAACATTACTTACCTGCTACCATAACTTTAGAGTAGCTAGTAGCGTTGATAAAAAGAGCAAAAATAGAAAAATATGAACCAACAACGAGCAAGAATTTTTACGTTTGTGACGTGAAATAAGCTTAGGAACGTAACATTTTTAGGCCATTTCTTCCGTGCATATATGATCTATTATAAAAGGGCATTCATCTTTGTAATGACTAATGATAAACTACCTAAACCCAACTGCATACTGGTTGACCATTCATGCAACGGCTATAAGGCAATGCTAATGCTGTTACTGCCACCGCAGGAAAATGTAATTTGCAGTTCTAGTTCTAGCACAATATAGCCTTCCAGACGCGAAAACATCATATTCATAAAACTCAACTACTCATGATCCTTTATTATAGGTCAAAACATATTTTAGCGCCCGCAACTGTGTGTTACGTTCTCTATGTATAGCAATAATAATAATAATAATGATAAATACAATATATGGCTTTTGTCCTTGTTACTTGTTATGCACAATGAAACATATATTTTTGCTGATAAGAGCTCTCGACATGTATTTTCCAGCTTCCTGCACAAACACTAACGTTTTAATGTTATCTCAGCCAGTGTTGTCGTTGCCTTTTTGCAGGTTCCATTTTGAAATTTTCTGAACAAGATATCATTATGAACTGCCATTCCATTCCAGCCCATTTCACTTGAGCACCTCAATCGTCTTTTTTTCTGCTGATATGTATGAAATGTAGTTAGTAAGCCGCGCATTTTCCTATCTACTTGGTGTAACCCGAGCAGAACACGCCCCACCACCACTACCAGCAGCACACGCTGTCTTGATCCGTATTTTGTTTTGTAGACAGAGTCCCCCTGGAAAAAAGAAAAGCTTCTTTTTTGTCTTGTTAAGCAACTCAAAATATGCCAAATCGTTTACCGTCTTCCACGGCGAGTGCACCAACGTGAAACCTTATATATTGCATTCACCCTTTCCCATCATCATCGCAAAGTTACTTTTTGGTAGAGAATAGTGAGTCCTACAGTACAGTACTGCAAGTGGGTTCTTCTCTGCTGATGAGGCAGTCAATAAGATGGGTTATGCACATTACACAAGCTTTTTGAACATGGAATTATATAGACATGTGTCAGGTTGCAGAATTTGAGAAAATATCAACAACATAGCGTTCAACACGTTCCTTCAGTCATTCAGACTCTCACTCACTGGCTCTTCCTTCAGCCCAAAGATTCTATCCATCTGCTGAGCTTTGTTTGCCGAGCCGTTTGTTGCTGTGCTGTTGTATTACTCCCAGAGTCTCAGACGAGGGATTTGGGATATATGTAGTTTTCCCTTGTTATGAAAACTGTCTGGTATATTTTATTACGAGTACTACCGTATTTTGTACCGTACCGTGTATTTTTTCCGAGTCGTTTTTTGCATATACCAAGAAAAAAATGCCTTGTGTTGCACATTCACTCACTTCCACTTTCCAAGATGGTTTATCTGGAAAGGCCAAAAAACGAGAGGCAGCTGACAAACACTTGTTCCTTTAATATAATACATGTTGTATAAAAAGGGTTGTCACAACGTGAAGAGAAGTAGCTAGTTTTAGGAGATAAATAAAGGTGGCAGGAAATTTTTACAGTGGAATGTCTATGTCTTCTATATGGACGTTCAATATAATCTACACATATGCAGATGTATTTATTTACCTATGCTTACTTTGCGCAATTTTTACACTCACAAAAGCTGCCTTGTGTCAAGGTGGCTAAATAAATCCTATTTCTCTTGACTTTCTTTTTCCATTTTTGTAAGCCTCTTTTTAACTTTATGCATATGTGGCAGAGAGATGGGAAAAGTTTTTTTTGCTAGAAGAAAGTGTTCTTTTCTCACTCACGACAACGACTACGACTACTACTACTACTACTACAGCCCATTTTGTTCTTTTGGATCAAGGAAACCCAATGACAAGGACGATAAATAGGCAAAATGTAAAGTATATGAACAAACTTCGTTTTGTGTTATACTTTCTTATCATTGTGTGTACTTCCCCTCAATCGATGTTCGTTGTTACCCGTCGTCATCCATTTAAAAAGTCTCGGTCCACTTAAAGTTTTGTTTTTGTACAAACGCATGTATTCCTAAGAGGTGTAGTAACTTTGTTGCAGAAAAGTTAAAAGCATGGCTATTATACTCTCTACAAGGCCACTGACGAAGACAATTATGTAAAATCACATACGGCACGTGAGTCTATGCAAATGAAACAAGATTTTTTTGTTTTGCGTTTATTGTTTTGATATTTATGCATTTATCTCGTTTATACGAAATGTTTTCATATACACAAACGAAACAGTCCAACATTTCTATAAAACATAAACGCATGTAGATATGTTATTTCCGTCTAATAAAGTTTATCCATTCGGAAGAATGACAGGGGAGAAATTTTTTTTGGAGCTTCACCATGAGGCGTGTAGGTATAGCTAGGTAAAACCTCCCATATGTTGCATGTAAATATACTACCTAACATCCTAACATATTCTGTCATTAAGTATTACCGTGAGATGAAAAGGAAATGAGCAAGAAAATGATATCATTCTTTATTATTACCTGTAAACTTATTATGCTGAAAAGAGCATCCTTTGAACACACTCCCATACAACAACGGTAATAACACGGATGCCTATTATTATTACATGAGGAACGTAATGTCTTTTGAAGGATGATCATGGTTATCGTTGTTGGCCATGTATTACTTCCGTATACTGCCTATTTATTACACACATGAAAGAAATGACGCTGTTGTTGTTGCTGTTGAGTGGTGATATACGAGATCCCTCTCTATATACTTGTATCGTTTTGAATAAAGGTTTATTCAAGGGTTTTATTATTATTGTGGGATGGGATATGTATCTTTAAGTTAAACCACTACTACCGGGTTCATATACACCTCTTGCTGTTGAGCTAGTATCATATCCTAGAGCTCCCGCAAAGCCTCTTAAGAGAATGCAAAAGATTTCGGTCATTTTCAGCTGACTCTTTTACGATGAAGAGAAGGCAGCGTAGTGAACGATCCAGGGAGATCCAATTTGATTAAGACAACGAGTCTCGAAGGTAGATTTCCTGGGAAAAGGCTTGTTGGGAAGAGGAACCAGCAAAGCGCTGACAACTGTGAAAGAAGAGGTGTAGATAATATGTGCTGATGAGAAATACGCAGTGTTCTAGTGTGGTTCACTGACAATGAGCCAAGATAGATAAATAGATATGATAAGGATGGATCGCGTCTATTATATGCAGGTAATGTAATCAAGAGTCGAGAAGAACAATGATGTGTCGTTCATGATGATGACGGTGACGATGGGATTATCATTATCATCAGCAGCATTAACAAAGGGAGGTAGAGAGATGGAAGGAGAGTCAGAGGGGGAGAGATATCTTGAATACTTCGTGTCGTTGTTCGAGGTGTAAGTGAACTTGTAATTTGATATATCCACTCCATTCCACCCGAAAATTAGGTTCCGTGTAAGCAAAACATTACACTGCAACTGAGGAGGGAAGAGAGCATGCATAAAATTGAAATAAACATGCAGAAATGGTAACGAAAAGGCTATTTTTTACTTAATATACGTTTTTATATGCATTCCTATTTATATACGATGATAGGCACAGACACGAGGAAGACAACCATTGAGTTTTAATACCACAGGGAAAAGTACCTGCATTCATTTTATGTTCTTCCACGGCGTATTTTATTTATTCACTGTTGTTTTGCATCTCCGGTGTTGGTTCATGTAAGTACTGTATATACTACAAGGTTGCCCAACAAGGGAATTTTTCCGGGGTTCTACCTGGATGCGTGGGGAAGTTATACATCCATGATATCTAGAAAGTAATACATACTTAATGTTTAGCATGTAGTGAGACAACATTTCAAAATATGTTTTTACTACGCAATCTTGTAGATGTATGAAATATGCTAACTTGAAATACAAACTCCCTTCTGTCTGTCTGTTGACATCCAGTAGCAAACTGTTACATTAATTTATTTTGAAAAATAAACTGGATTTAATATAAAATAGGGTAGACGTTGATCATCCTGTTAATTGAACCATTTTTGTTTTCATGAACAACATGAATCTTTCTAGTAGGTATGTTGAAAGAAGCAAAAAAGCTTCTACATGCAAATATTAACACACTGTGTATTTATCCTGTCTTTAGCAGAATTTGAGTAGTGTTTAAGTAAGTAGTAGTCGTAGTTTAGTCTCTGCTTGTACAATAAAAGATGCAAATGAGAACAACTTGATTTGCTTGTCTGTTGCATTTTTAATCTTGAGCTTTCAAACTGTCTTGTTCCTTAAGAGCTGCTGGCAGATCGTACGAGTTCCTTTGAACGGAGAGAATCTAATTCAAGAAAAGAGATGAAATGAAGAGTCATCGCGTCATTGTCATCATCATGACAAGAAGACCAGTATAGTTACAGGGAGATCTTCTTGTACACACGCATACACATTGTCTTAGCCGTGTAACGTAATGTATTACTCCATCGTCCATTCTCCTTATACGTATTTTATGCGCCGCAGTCCAAAGTAGGCACATGTATGCACCTCTTTCCTTTTTGTGAAAAGGAGAAAGGTTATGTAAGCAAAGCCCAGATGTACTCTTCACAATAAATATTGCTTAGCGTCCGCTTCAGGGGATTTTTAGACTTTCTTATGGTTAAGGACAACACTAATGCCTGTTGGAAAACATGCACACATCCTCTTACTGTGCTTGTAATGAAAAGAACACAAGATAACGGATTTCTCTTTTCATAGGTGAGGTACATTTCTACATATATAACAAGGCTCTTTTGTAGTACGCTCCGCTGTTTAATAAAATCTTCAAAAATTACTTTGCTGGAGGAGGAAACAGTTCAAACGAATCAAAAAGAAGACATTCGCATTATTTATCATCATGTAAATCTGACATGTATTGTACATAACAATCATTGTCGTCTTCAAAAGCACAATTTTTTGCTGACTCAACTGGATTCTTTTTTAAACAGACATATTTTACACGCTGAGTCTCTACATGAGTCCTCCCGTCTCGTTTTCCTAGGATCCTTCATGCTTTCACCATTTTTCGAGTATTTTTTTAGCAAGATACTTGCTGTTTGAGCGAAAGTATGCTAAAGAGTTGAGATGAGAGGATGAAAAAATAAAATAATGAAATGTAGAAGAGTATATAGTACTAATGGTACTTCTATGTAAACAACTACAATTTTTTATACTTGAAAACGGTATGGTGAAACTTTGCACGAGTCTACTACACAAACACATGGTTGCAAACACAGGTTTACTATCTGTGATCCATCGGAACCTGCTTTAGTCTGCGCTGTATCTGCTATTTTTTACACAAGGAGGGAGGGTTCTTGCTACCCAACGTGGAATGCGCTAAAATGCACCTCAAAATGATGTCATACATATTGTGTATATATGGTAGTACGTATCTCTAAACCGTGTAATTCATGGTATAGTCATATCTCTCTGAGCATACATGTTTAAAAATGAAAATCTATTTAGCTTATAGGACATGGAAAGATGAATTTCGTATGACTTTTTTTTCTTTGCTCATTCTTTCTGCAACTTTAGCACACTAGAATAAGACCTTAGAAAAGAAAAAAATAGAGGAAGCCGGGAGAGAATCCCCCGAGAAGGAAAATAGATTTGAGGAAATTTTTATATTATGCATGTTGGTGTGTTAAAAGGACATTGGGAAAGAATGGAAAGTGTTTCAAAGTTGCCTACACACACTTCCTCATGAACCCAAGCTTTTACACAAGTGCAGCAGTAATAGGTATTAAACATACATAATAAATATGCCACCCCTTTACATAAACATTAAACTTGACTCCGCCGAACATTTTGCTAAGAGATGAAACATTTTTTCGTACTAGTTAAAAAAATGGGATTCTCATTCATTCATTTCACATCATCCAACAATTTTTTCCAGCTCCCTTTCTATTCAAAAGAGTTTTTCATGTTTTTCTCAGTCGTCGACGTCGTCGTAAGTCGTCTTTCATTTCATTCATTCAACCAACCAACAAAACAGCATACCGTTTCCTCAACTCAACTTTAGCAAGCTCATTCCAGTTTTTTCCCTTCGACCTACTAACACTTTTTTAACGTTGTTTCTCAATGCTATGTACATTTTTTTGTATTTGATGTGTCTATGCGTGTGTACTCAGCGATTATTATTATTATTATTATACGAAGAGTAGAGTAGAATATAATACTCTGGCAAAAATCATGTTTGGAAGTTGAATGAAATAGAGCAGAAAAATACACTAGAGTTAGAGCATGTACCACCCAAATGGCATCCAGGAGAAAATTTAAATACCAATGGTCCATGTTAAAAACATGTACGTAAAAAAGAGTTTATAGGTATAATGTACTTACATTTTTTTTGGAATCAACCAGTGTAAAACTGGCAGTAGCCTGTTTACTCGTTCTTAAAGATTTCTTATAATAACGCGGCGTGAGTATATGAATTGAATGCAAGTTTGAAAAAAATGTTGCTGCCATGCTGAAAACTTTCTCGGAACAATGTGTCGTGTGCTCATCACTCTGTTACTGAATAATTTTTCGTTTTCATTGTTCTAGTTAAATTACATAGAACTTATGTGAAATATTTTCAGTAGAAATTTTTACAATAGAAAAGAAACAGTGAATTAGGCAATAAACATGCCCTCACGGAAGAAATACTGAAATAACATGGCAGGCAGACAACAAAGACTTTTCTACAGAATCCACTCTATCTGTACGTTGTTCTCTTGTCGGTTTTCATGTAATAATGAGTTTATGTCATGCAAATAAACACATTTGTGCACAATGAAAAAGAGATCAGCCTGGTGGCAGGATTAAACAATCTCTTAAATGAAAATTTAGAGTTTGACGTATTTTATTTTATCTGTCGCAGGGCCAGTGTGTTGGTTACACTAGGGTTTATTACTACCACCACTACTCTGTTATTGCAGCGTATCCCCGGATAAAACACTCAAGGAAGGGGCATTTCATTACAGATCCCTGTTTTGTTTCGCTTTATCTTTTTCCCCTTGGTTTTTAATTAGGTGCATCGTGAAAACAAGTTGCTTCTTTTCCGGTTTCTCGAAACAACTCAATTTTAATGAAAGCAAGACAGTCAAGTTATTGCCCTTTTCTTTTCTCTCGCCATTTCCTTGAGAGCGTGGAAACTGTTGTCTGCGTGTGTCGCCCATATCAATGCACTTTGTTCAAATAAAATGGTTGGCCGTATACCGACCAGCCAGAGAGTGTTGGACGAAGCAACAGGGAAAGCATCCAGTTTAATTGATATTTTCATCCTCAAATCTTAACAGAGTTTAAAAATTGGTAGTGCCGTAAAACTAGGAACGAAGGCGTTGCATACGGCCCTCAAAATATTATCTCATTTCTTTCGTTTATGTGAAGTTAATGGTAATCAGTGTTATTACGAGTATTCCTTGGTGGCCCGTTTTGTTCAATGAGAATAAAGGCCTCGACTTTCGTGTTGTGTGCGCGTTTTCTCTTAGAAATGTAAAGATGGGCTTGTGTATGCAACATCAGCTATTTCATGCGGGGCTTGCTTTCACCTTTTAATCCTTCCAGAGTTGAAACAAAACGCACACACACATTCAACTAACTCAACTATTTAACCAGTTGCAACTAGTTCTTTTGTAGGCATCATTACAAAAGTACCTGGTAACTAGTTCTAGTATACGCACAAAAAAACCAACATAAATTTTTCTTTACTTTCCACTTGTGCATGGCACAAACAGGATTTTCTTCGTTTTTCCTAAGGAACATGCCCAACTCTGTTCACATCTGCACATAACTAAGCAAAAAAACGCGCGCACACACATAGGAATCCCCCGGCGAGTGAATCCTTTTTCTCTCCAGAGATATCTGAAGTTTTTCTCTATTCTAAAGTGATTTACTGCCATTTGTTCCTCCTTATTTGGAAATTTTCTTTTCTTTAGAAACGACAGAATAGGAAATGCTTGTATTGCTTCTTTTCACTTTTTTATGAGCTGCGGGAAAAAGAAGAAAAGAAGTAAAAAAAACTTGCAAAAGAAAGAAATAACTCGAGCATATACAACCAGACCCAAGTATTTATTATATATAGAAAGAGCCCACTACTGCTATGTATGTGCTTTAAATATCGTTCAAAAAAGAGCCTTAGATGTGCACACACATACAGAAAATAATCCACTGTTTTTCTCTCTGCTCAAAGATGCATACCGAAAAAATGCCAAGAACGGATGAAAAGAAGAAAAAAACTTTAAAATGATATTAGTGGAAAATCTGGCAGAAATGGCAAATAGAAGGGAGAACTGGACGGAATGCCAAGTAAAAAGAAAAGACATTTCTTTGCTGTTCGCCACAAGAAAACTCATCATCACCCAACATACACACGTTCAAAAATATTATATTCCTGGTTACAAATACGAGGTATAACCACCGTGCAAATATAATCTTTCACTGGATATTCACCACCTCGTAAATCTATACATAAACGAATATTTCCAATATTATGCATATATAAATACATACGTGACCATAAAAAGTGTGAAAAGTTGTTCGCATACTTTAAAAAGAGAGAGAAAAGAGTAAGTTAAAAGAAATGAAGAGAAAGTAAAAGCCCAGAAGAACCAGCTACTACTACTGCTGTACAAACAACAGCGCGCATCATGTAAAAGTTATTGCGAAAGATGCTGAGATGATGACAACATCGTGAAAGAAAAACGTGAGAACTACTGATCAAGTGAAAATAAAAAACTTTCCTCAGAAATGCTGCTGGTTTACGAAGATTTTTCTTTTCGGGTGCATATACACATGTATAAACCAAATACCAAAACTCTTTGAGTAAAAAAATTCTACTTTTCTCAATTTTTTCCTTTGTCTAAGGAGCCATCGAGCCATGCCGGCGTACTTGTACACTTTTCCAGTTTTCTAGCTCCAAGAAAAACCACCAGTGTTGCTGTGGTTAGTTTTAGTGGTAATTGAAGCAGACGAATGATGTTCTTTGCGTATTGTGTGAGTATTCGTACCCACCCAATGAAAACAGCTAAAATGATTGCGGAAGAACATCAAACGTGTGTTTGGACGTGTGTGTGTGTGTGACGTGTGTGTATTCTCCCCCACACAAGGTCTTTTGCTGATGCATTTTATAGGAGATCAAGAACGTTTTGGATTATATGGCATAATACAGTGTGCTCATTGAATTTGTTGACATTAGTGCTGAGTTAGTATTTCCATATTTCGTCAGAACAGTCATAGAATATTTTATTTTCTTCATTTCTTTTTTTTCCGGGTGGACTTTCAAAACACCACAACTTTACTTTAATGCCAAAGGTTTGACGCATTCTTACCCTTGGTATTTCGTTGTAAAAGTACAAAACAAAAATAAAGAACTTTGTTAGTAAATATGCGCATGTTGTACATAAATTCATAACGAATGAGGGGGTTTGTGTGTAAATTCAAAATTTGTTGTCAATAGAACTCATCATCACAAATATGGCAGGATGTGCACATTGAATGATGGGTTATGCAATATAAATCATACATCGCCTTGACTAGTTACCACGCGAGGTAGAAATATATTTACATACGTGCGTGAGTGGATGTGTAACACACATCATGTGTTCAAAGATTCACAAGAGGAGAGAATATGTATGTATGTAATAGTATGTACTAGGGTTAACGCAGCCAAAAGCTTTATGCGAAAGCTTTGTTCTTTCTGTCTGTCTGATCTTCAGTCTATAAATAAAAACTTATTGATGCTGTGAAGGGGGATACAACAAAATTGTTTGAATACATGGTCTGATAGAATATGAACGAAAACATGAATCAGTTTGCAGAAAAGTGAGTAAAATTGTGCTGAAGGTATTTACAACTTTACTTTAGTTTTAATTTAAAATTCGCAAAAAATGGACTGCCATATATGTTACTTCTTTATATGCATATTCGCTGTGTCAGTTTATTATTTCTTCAATTATAAATTTTCTCTTCAGTGCTTGATGGGTGCTAAGTTGGTTCTCTTCCTTGAATTTGACGTGGGTTGTAAAAGTAACGTTAGAAAAGCAACTTGGAAGAAAAAACTTTTGAGAAAAACTACCAGGGCTGTTATTGCTACGTTTATTCGTTTCTTACTTCGGTCTATACACATACATATCCTCGTAACGAGCGTTTCCACTATATATTTTTAATAACACTCGTTCATTCACGTTCACTGACTTGGGCTTCACTCAACCATAATAATATTGCCTATTGCCTCACTGGCTTTTCTATTTGTCAGAGAGACGAGCAAACTCAACTGCGAACGAAAAATGAATGTCATTAATTGGAAGGGGCAAGAATTTGCGAAATGTCATTAAAAAGTCAAATAATTTTCCCTCTTTTTTTTGACCATATATACTGCTTGTAGTACAATCGTAACGAAAAGTTTCAAAAGTAAACCAATGTCTCAAGCAAGAGGTTCATACGCATGCACGTACATATTCATGAGGTACAGAGGAAGTTGTGGGTTGTCTAAAATTGACACATTTTCTTTTCCTTACCTCCCAGGAGACTATGAACTTTTTATATTTTTGACGGTTGACGACTGCTGAGGTTTTAATTAATAACTGTCCAGCCCACATACGATTGTATGCTTCCTTTTAATTTATGGCTAGATAGCATGAAAGCCTGGGCATTCACTCTCTCACCCCCTCTCCCTCTCTGCGAATCTAAATGTCTACATATGTACATAATAGAAAATCTTAGGATAAGTATTTATGATGGTTAGTTGAGGTAAATAAACGAAAGTAAAATAGTCTGGAATTTTTTATAAATTGCAACAAGAACAATACAAAAGCTAAACAGTTCCTGAGTTTGAAGCATATATATACCTACATTTGTATTCTTCAATGTCTATTAAAAGCCAGAATGTTTATTATCCATTCAAAATGTCACAAAGTTGCTTTTCCGTTCAATTGAAATTGTTAAACCGAGTATAAAACTAAATTTTGTAGGTAAATGCGGTAACAACTACGGAACAACGGATTAGACTACAAAAAAGTTGACTATTGGAGCATGGTGGAAAGCCGGGACAACATGGCAGGACAACAATGAAATATGTGTCACACACCAACACACATTTTTAAAAGCTTCGCAAGTATGCTGCTGTGCAAGAATCTTGCAGAGCTGCCCAAGTTAAAGATTTACCAGAGAATCACAAAAAATGTTATACCTTTTTCACATACACACGTACAACGTGCTGCTAACTGTAGCAACACACACACAAATACACACACATATGGTGCACCTCACGCTTGATTGATGGGGCTGGACACGCAAGAATTTTTTGCTCTGTTTTCTTCTCCAAAACAATGCAATATGTGGAACGAGTTCAACAAACAATTGGAATGTGGTCATTGCGTTTGTGTTGTACTTACACCCATTTTCGATACGATCAAACCACCTTTTCATCATCACATTTCTGTGAGCGAACGAGTAACACCTTTGGCATGCGGAGTACGGATGTACAATAAATTCTGGAATCTGCATTGGCTCGTTTACCCATATCTGGTTGCAAAACTGGACATGAATATTATGATTGTGGTACAACGACAAGAAAAAAAGTATTTCAGAGGTATGAATTTGTGCACAAAATGCTACTGTTTATAGGTACAATGTTTGCACATAGGTGTACACAACACTTTACTTGATATAATGAGTAATTCATGAGGAAACCATAATTAGCTACTTTAGGTCGTGCTATGGTTAGTATATGGGCCATTGTAGTAGTTGTTTGGTTGTATTGTTGTGGATAAAATACAAACAGTAGACAGGTGCGTTGTTTCTTTTTCTTAGAGAACCACTAGACCATACAATATGTGGTTGTGTAGAGAAAGAGACAAGGTTGTGTGTGTACTTTTACCACTACACCCAACATGTTTTTCTTCGAGTGGTCATTATAATGGCAATAGTCATAATAATAATAATAATTTTAGACTTGAATGTCAAGCTTGTTGAAAACGGGTCCACAACAAAAAAAGCTTCTTATTGTGCGGGGTATTGTTAGTATCGCATATATTGCAAGAGTACGTCGTATTTTGTGTATTTAGTTTACAAATAAGCAAAAACGAAAATAAAAAAGGGGAACAAGTACAAATAAGTGAAATGAACAGCAACGATAACATGCCTTTCTTGTCATACAAACTGTACGATGTGAGTGAATACTTTCGTTTATTATTACTACCACACACACTACAACTATTATTACTATTGCTAGCACTTAACTGACGGCGACGACGACGATGATGATTATGATTGCACTATTAGCAGTGCTATTATTATTGCTACCGCTGTGAGCTCAGCTCTGCCATTATTACAGAAAACGGTTTGACTTTGTTCTTGGTCCGCCCTCACGACGACTTACTGCAGCAATATGTACGCGGGCAAACTTGCTATTGCCAAAATTGTAATTGCAATCGCCCCATGACAAACAACCATTTTGCATTAAATGCTGTCAAAGGAGGCAATATGTTTTCAAGTGTGGATTTGGCTGGACGAACGGGTCTAATGGATTCTATCTATACACGGCCAACAACATTCAACATACTAATTCTCTGTTTGTAAAACGAAGAAAAATGTATGTAGGTTTATTTCTACTTACCTATATGATAGTTCGAAAGATTTGTTGATTTTGATTATAGAGTAACACAATTCGTTACTTTTCCCACAACTTTCTTATTTTTATTTTCTTAATGAAAACGAACCTTGATAACCATCACGGCAAGGAGAAGAAAAATACCTTACAAAAACTACCCCAAACTGAGGAACGATTTAAAAAATGTCCAAATAATTAATTGCATAATGATTTGTATAACCTATTGGTAGTGTAAATACCTATTAGAAGAACCATTAATAGAAAATTTGTAAGAATAGATTGTACTCACTATGTCAATCTGTAGGCACCTAATAATATTACAGATGTATTATTCGTATGTTCACGTATATCAAAATTGTTTCGAGCCTCGTTAAGCTTGTTTTGGTATGAAAGGACATACATACTCACACAATGAACTAACGATTTGAAATGATAACCGTATGAGTGGCTGTATGTATATCTCCGTAAAAAAATTCTTGCTAAGCAGCACAAAAGCATGTAAACACTGTATTGAAAGAATATGTAGGAATACTACCTACTTGCATCCATGCAATCAGCATTATGATGACTATGAACACATAATCATAGCGATCATAACAGTATACAAAAGGAAAAACGTGAATATGAACGTCAGGAGTTGTAGGCACGGACAATTTATTTGATGTTGATTGCAATAATGCATTGTCTGAAGTCTAAAGTCATTCAAGTCACTTTAGCTGATGGATTGAAGTAAGAATGGACACCATTTGCATTTTACTTGACATGACCTCTGATCGCAATATTGAACGAATGTGGCAATGCTTTTACTAAAACAGACAAGTGCAATGTATAGTAGGACTTTTCGAACGAGCTAAACTGGACTGACTGGCATCAAGTGGCAGCGACGCCTGTCAAATGAAAACGGTCAGAGAAGAACATTAACATCATAACTCACGTCGTTACGAAGGAAAAATGAACGTGGTAAAAAAGCTTTAAAAGGCTCTACTGTCTGCAGGAAAAGTTAGTGGACTCGTAACAAGCATACTTTATTTTTGTGCATAATTTTGTAATAATAATTCACTGTTTAGTAATAATAATGGTTTCTTTATAAAGGGCATTGGTGAAATATGTACAAATGGTAGTTTTAATGGCTTCTGACTAAAGGTATGTTAATATATGAGATGTCAATTATTTTCAAAGTTGTTGTGCGTCTGCCGCTTATGATGCGTTCTCCCTACTATTTCTCGTTTCATGCAAAGCTTTTAGAATAAAAAATATGTAATAATAATAATAATAATGCTTTACAGTCTGAGAAAAAAAATGACATTCAGTAATAATATGAAATTTGTTTGTTTTGGTTTCTTTTACAGGTAAGCGGGCGTTTTTATACATTACTTCCACCTAATTAAGCTACCGTTGTTGCTGGCTGGTGAAAAAGGTAAGCCTACTAGTAGGTTTTAAGGGCATTTGGAAAAATGCGTCTCTACACAATAACACCATTCATATTCGTCAAATTACTGTATGGTTCTCACGGTTATATACCAAAAAGACATAAAAATATTATGAGATTCTGCGGCTCCAAAAAACCAACATATTTTTTGTCAGGGATTTTTAGCTCGAGGTACTACTGACAAACCTTGTTTACTGTCTGCACTGTCTGAACTTCATACAATTCATTTATGAGAAGCGGTGTATTATGTGAAATTTTATTTAAAAAATACAACCAACTCTTTTGGGTGTAAACTACATACTTAAAAACTTAGCGCTTTTCAGCCTCTTCCGCTGCATATAGATGAGACAAGCCGATACACTATCCTGTACATGGCGCATTACACCTAAGCGGGCAGGTCTTATAGAAACGTAATTTAATTTCTCATTTTATTTACCACTACTGCCGTAGACTGAAGAAAACTCATTTTAACACTATAGAAAAACGGAATATCTTAAACACAATCTAGCACACAAACAGTTCCATTACAAAGCTGACAATGTCGTTTTTTGAAGACACCATTTTTAAATGCGTCTCTCCTTATATGCTGCACTTGGGGACAGTATGAAACTTGTAGATTGTCGCTTGAGATACTTATTTCCTAAACATTCAAGACGTAACACATTACCCATTACATGTTCTCTGTTTGCACGAAAAGATGCTCAGAAGATGATAGTTAAGGAATGACTCGTGCAAATCAAGATGCGTGTCTTAGACACTCACTAGATTTATTAATCGAGCCCCTGCCACCTAAACTTCGTGCATACACGTTTAGTAGAGGTCTTCGACCAGAAAAAAACATTGTCTACAATTCTGAGTATATGCGACGACGAAAAAAAAAGTTAAAAACTTATGAAAAAGCATGTTGGTTCCGTTCCAAATGTGACAAAGAAAAGAGGAGAATAATAGATATCAGTATAATATGTGTACAATCACTCATGTACCATTTAACTTGTTCCTACTTTTTTTCTTTACACTCACACACATACATACACACTGATATCGCCATCCCCTCTTGGTGTGGCATTATGAGAAATGACATATTATATCTTAAAACGATTCTCAACTCTCTGCTATTATTTTACAATTTCACCACAAAACAGTTAACCGCAGTAACAGATTCATCATCATCATTTTTGCAACCATCACCATTATCATCGTAATCATCCTGTGATCGTGAAACGTACTGAAGATTTGAAAGTAATAATACCTATGTATATGTTTGTAAAATTTAAGAAGTACCATTTTACCATTATCATTACCACCACCACCACCACTTTTACGTGGGATGTAGTACAACCTAGTAAAGTCTGATTATCATACAATGTGATTTTTAAGTAAAAATGTGCGGTTCATGCTTTTACAGCAGCAGCTGTGCTGTTGCTGGGAATGGGTACTAGATGTATGGGAGTGAAGTATGGTGTATCTGAGGAAAAAGCGGCTGTTTTTGACAGGTGACAACGTTTGTCACATTCATTTCCCCATTTTTTTTACAAGTTACATCAAAATGTAATGTATACAAGGTTTGTGGGATGTCGGATGTCCATTTAGAAGTAGATAAAAGTTTGCGGGATAAGGATAATTGGCAAAAAACGTTTTAGGTCCACGATTAAAGGACACCTTTTAATTTTTGTCGATCCCGGCTTTCTTGGTCACTTCTTCTCTAATTACCTTTCCACGTAATCTTTTCCTCTGCGTCGTCGTTTCCCCTTGCAAAGATATTATCAAGTGTACGGGAGATGGTGGAAATTAAGGGAAAGAGTTTGTTCAAGAAAGAGAAAAAAAGTAACGCTCAAGTCGCGTTTTATATGTTTGTTTCAAACACATCATCTGATTTAGGATATGCAGATAATAAATTATTCTCAAGAACATACCAGTTTCCCGCTACAATTCTTTTGACGAGAACGTTTCTTGTCTAAATGTGTGAGAAAAAAGCCATTAGGAAGGAAAAAAGTAAGCCGACTTTACCGATATCTGATGAACGAATTTTCAACTTTATAGTTACATAAAGTATGCTTGTAGGCCTTTCACATGCGTAAAATTTTAGACATTGGCAAACAATTTGTTTTTCAAAAAAGTGACGAAGCATACGGCAACGGTACTTGACTTGAGACGTTATATAGTTGTTGGTATTGTCTCTCTGCAATTGGGTTTTGTACGATAAGTGGTTTCAATGTAAAAAGGCGTCTAATATCATGTTATTCAATTTATGACATTTTTTTGCGCTCGCACAACATCTCATTATTTACATGCAAACTTTATTAGAGTGTTCCTTTCTAGATGCAAACAATCGGAAGAATGCACCGGTTTTTGAAGTTACATATTTGAAACTGTTATGGTATCCGTGCATATAATATTACCTTGTGAAGCCTTTGCACCTATCATCGAAATGGCACCGTCACTTTTGTAAGTAACATGTAATCTTGACATAGCATCGTGATGGTTAGAAATTGTACACAAATACAAGCACATACACACGTCAATCTAGCAAAATAAGTGTCATTTTGTTAGGGCATCATCATCATCATCATCAGCATCATTACCCAAAAATTCATAAAGGCCATATAATATAAAGAAACAGAAAATCTTAATATGATATTATGGGAGTAATGTAACATCCTGTACAATTGTTCTTGCCTCCCTGTGCACCGCAAAAGGTACAAAACACAAATCGTGGTTACATAATCAGTGCATATTATCTCTGAAACCTCGTGTCAGTTCGTGTTAGTACGATTTTTGGAAGAGACACACAAGCGCCACAAAAGAAAGCACCTTGTTTTCCTTCAATGAAAATGATTTTTTGACAGAATGGGTTCATTACCATTTCTAAAATAATGATTTTTTTTAGCAAGAGTAAACCAAATAACAGCAGGATTTCAGCAAGGAAGGTTTTGTCGGCATGAGCTCTACTTCTTTTCGGTTAGTATATTTAAATATTAAGGTGACACCAAGCAAGGATATATAGTGTATGACATTGAACTTTGGAATACTAAAGCAATATAAGTGTATGTTTTAAGCTCTTATTTACCAAAAAAATTGGCAGTGCTGTAAAAAGAAGTTGCGTTTGCATTATATTTTTTAGATTGAAGTTGGGTACACAAAAATGATTTTTCGTGCATGATATAATGTATTGTTATGTCTTTACAGACTGGCAGGCTTCCCTCGGTTTATGTATCAACCCCTTAGGAAAATGATTCATGCATACACTTCCTGCACACTTTACAAGTATAAAAACGAATGTGTGTAGAGAGATAATGATAGGGGTACTAATGGCACATATAACATTTATAGGAGGATGATCATCGCCATATAAAAATGTAAAAAATATTGCTTTATTTAGGAAATGGCGTGTTTGTATTCGGGTGAAACTTAAGCTACTCTTCATGGTGGCTGACTTTGCGAGTTTTTGTATGGTTTCGCATGGGTGGCGAGACGCGACCAAGAGACAATAAAGGACGTCAAAGTACAGTACAATGTCATATTTCCTGACTTTCTTTAGTATTTTATGTATGAAAGCCCGTTTTTTAAGCCCGTCGGTTCAATATTCATGAACTTAAGGAATTATTTATATTAAATTGATTATTTCCCTCCATATATTAAGTATGTTGATAAAATAGAAACCCGGGTGTATTGACAAGTAAGTGCACAGTGCACACATTCACGCATTGTAAGGCGAGATTTGTTTTTCAGAGAGTTGTTATATTCACATTACTTCATTCATCATTTTGTTTCACTTCAGCTGCACGACAATGACCTAAACCTGGCCTTAGCTGTAGTATGGTTTCGGGTAGCTTGTATTGAATCAAGATTATGATGGATAATGATGGATATTGTCATGTAGAACCTTTCCGCGCTTTCAGGGGACTGTTCCATCTTTCACGTGTAGCAGAAAAAGGTGGGCTACATTTCTGCTGTTTCAGAGGTAAACTGCTCTACAGTTGCTACAAATAAAAGTACAATGCCAGTCGTGTCGATATTGTTTTCTTTCTGCGAAAATACCATTTTGTAACCAGTTTCAACTTTCAGTGGCAACTACACTACGATGCACGTGCCATAAGCTTAATTGCTACGAGCTTATGAAACATGTACCTATCAGCCAACAGTGGTAATATGCTACACAGCAAAATACATTTTTTTCCTGGAATGGATGTCATTTACTTAAAGCCCAACAACATGGCTTATTATATCTACCTTTCAGTGAATCCCTTTATTTGATATTTGTCTCTGAGAAATTCCCCTTCTGTTCATTTATTTGTTGCAACAAAATGTTTCCGTCATTTTCTTTTGAGCGCGTGTGATGTGCATGTGCGGTGTTTGTATAATGGATCCATCTTTGACAGTCTTGAGCTGGCTAAAAGTTTTGTTTGTGGGATTGGCTGTGAGGTAGGTACAGAGTACAGACTGGTTATGGTTATGCAATTTTTTCAAGTTACATCTTAATGCCACCCAATCACTCAGATACTCATCTATCCATCCCATCCATTTTTTCCATCACGACTACTACACAACTCACATTTTTCCTTCGGTGTATATCAAAAAGTTTTGGGTATATTATATTACAAGATTGCATGCATGTTGCATCTTTATGTTGATGATTGTCCAGGGAATAATGTACGCAGCTGTGCGTCACAGAGAGTAAATCCAAACTTGCACTTTCACAGAGTACATTGATGGGCGCAGTGGGAGAAAAACAGAACGACTTGCGTTTAACGATATTATCTCATTAAAATCTCCACGTA
>JAHZNB010004157.1:0-15807 GCA_027744295.1 Callyntrura guangdongensis
CCTACCTAGATAATTAACACGGTAGGGTACACAACTACATCCCTTCTTTGTACGTGCAGCGTTAAACTTAATCGTCAACCGACGTCACCGGCACTGACCATTCGGGAATAAAAATATCACCGCTGTTTTCTACACATGCGAATACGTATTTTAATGTTAATTTCGCTCTCTAATTTGATTTATTGATCATGCATCCTCCTCGTCAGCTTAGTTCTAAGAATACACAGGTATTTATGTAATCTCCACGATCAATCGCAATACGGCTTACCTATTTACAAGGCTTAAAATAATTTAATATTTTGACAGACTAAATATAAGGAAAAGCGCAAATACTATCAACTACTTTTTATATAACATTTTTATTACAGCGCTCTGTTGGGCTTTGCAAACTACCATTATGACTGTTGTTCAAACAACGTCTGATTAGACGTATTTTTACCTGCCTTTTAAATACTGGATGTTTTGTCGTATTTATCAATGAATTTCATACTGACTTTGGTGATTCAAACTGCTTTACAAATAATGGCAGGTAAAGTGATATTGGAACACCTCAAAAAATGACACAATCTTAGTTTGGTGTTGTTTTAGTAATCCACGTTAATTCCACCAAGTCCTAATGTTAACACAAGTTTAGTATAAAATCAGTTTGTTGATACAGAAGCATCACACATATTATTTACACGTTTCTGGATATACAAAGCTTCCCGGTGATACCAGAAATTTAATGACACACATTTTTCGGTTGCATTTGGCACGTAGAAAAACGTAACGATATAGCTCTTGTACAAATGTGATTTTGACGTTCAGGCCAAGTAACCAAAGTGAAGCAAAACTCATACGATTTTTTTTCTTGAACACAGAAACAGAAATCTCATCTTAACTGAAACTATAACAATTATTAACATTGAACGACGTTCCTGATTCATGTATCTAAAACAAAGTTGATCGGTTCAAATTCCAGAAGGTACATTTATCATTTATACATAACGGAAACCAAATTTAAACGATGATATTAGAGAATCACGAATAGCAAACAGAAGATCACTCTCTGGCTGTATCGCAAATTAAGCATGTTCGTACTGACTGATGAGTCACTGATGACTAATTTTAACCCTTAAATGGAAACTTTCAGATAAGACAAAAACTGAAAGCCGTCAAGTTATTTTACGTGTCCAAGATAAACGAAACGTATATTTGTTGACATTTATATTCCAGGAATATAAATTTATATCCCTCTTATATACTTTCATACTGGGATATAAATATATATGCGTTATATATAAATTTATATCAACACTTTACACTTTACTCTATACAACAATTTTAATTATAACTTTTATTAAAATTAAAAGTAACAAAATCTTGTTACCTAGCAACAAAAAACTAAAACTTTCGTATTCTTCATAAAAATGTACAGCTTTTTCTGTCGTGACAATTTAAAATTGGCTGTGTCAAACGACAGACATTAAATAAACAATTTATAAAATGAAATTGATATTTTTCATTGAATAGGGATATAGTGGTTGTGGTGCACACCAAAACGTAGTAAATTGAAAGCTTTTGAAAATGTAGATAAAATATTCTGAGAAAATCATACTAATTATATAACAACCAGTGGTTGTAATTTAGTGATATATGTTTATACCCCTCTTTCGTTAAGGGAACACAAATTTATATCTGTTATCATGCCTTCAATACAGTTACTGAGGCACACATTTTCGATACTATTTATTTAAATATTAATATAATAAAAAGTCCTCAACCACTTAGTCGTTGTCGGTTCATACCTAAAACTTTTTGTCTTCAATTTTGCTGAAAATTGGTAGAATAATAGCTTTTTATGCGATGATTACGAATCTGTGATTTGTTGACAAATTTATTGACTACAGTGCCCCTTATAAAACAAAAAGACGAGAGAGAAATTCGTCAGAACTGGCTCAAAATTCGATAATTGGTAGTGTCAGCAACGCTGATTAACATGGTGGCGACAGTTTTTTAAATTTTGTTCCTGGCGCTCCCTATATGCCATAATAGACTGTAGGCAAAAGCACTGGAATCCACCGTAGATTATGACTTAGTGAACACGTGTCAGTGGGTTTCCGCTACGTCGGCGTGATCTGGTCATGCCATTTAACACAAAAAGAGTCTGATCTCCGTGAAGTTTAAATGTGAAAAAAGCCATATACATAGCCAGAGAAAGAAAACTTTTGAAAGTTATCAGTTGAAACAGCTAATTGCCCGAAATAGTTTAGGAAACCGGTATCCTCAAATCCAACAAATGCAACATTAACTGTAATAGTTATGGTTAGGATAGGAATGTCACAATTTGACAATATTAATACAAGAAACGGCTGAAAATTATGAAAAACATTTATGTAACGTCGTTCTGCATTTCCAAATGGGTGTTCCCGATCCGGATCAATTAACCAATTACTGAAATCCTTTCCGGTACTTTTATCAGTGGGACTTAACTTTCACCAAGTACGCGAAAAAGATGTGATAAACCATTTTTGGAAACAAAGTCCAAGTAGTAGTTGGTGTGAGCATCAACGAGCACCTAGTCTGAGCAGAAAATTGTTTGGAGGTTTTATAGCAACAGAAAATTGATTGAGTTGATTTGTTTATATTGAGTCTGGAGGTCTCATCACTTCTCCAGATGCCGTTTGAGTATGTATTCAACGTTTCCCGGGGAGATTGACTTGAAATATTACGCTAAAAAACGCACCTGTTCTTGTACAAAAATGCATCTAAGAATGGTTAGGGACAGGGTCCTTTCACATCCCATATTTTCCCAAGCCAATCTACCAGTACGGTTGTAGTTGTACGGGTAGCTTTGGACCTCCTAAATGTATAATTTAATAAAAGTTTGTGGCGTACCAAACTTGTTGAAATTATAATCAAATGAATGAACCAATTTACTGTACATAGGTTTCCTTCACATTCAGTAAAAAGTGTCTTTAATTACTTGTTACAAAAAAAACAACTTTCTGCATGTCACTTTAAATTGTTTGAGGAATGAGCTGATAAAAACATAATGATATAACAAATGATGAGCACAGGGTTTGTGAATACATGCTGCGTATAAATGCAACATATCATATAATTTAAAACAGAAAGATAAATCAAGGCAAAAGTCGATTCACAGTTTTTGCTTGTGGAACCGTCGTTAATTATTTTTTAAATGTCAGTGAATCTGTTCATTCATGTAAACATAATTTCTACAATGCATTGGTAGATTTTTTCTATTCCTTGAATACTTGCAAGTACCTAAATATTTAAAAATTAGCATTTGGGCATTTATTGCTGTGTGGTAAGTAATAATCCCCGGTCAAGTAATCCATAATTCGTTAATTTCGTTATTTTTTGGTAATTTGTAAAGACAATTTTTAAGGTCTAAAAACTTTTGCGTGATGGCTGAAAAGTTTCATTTGCAAGATATTGCGTATTATAACAAGTTATCACGGAGAACAGGCCATTTTTTATGACCGTATGACAGCCTAGCTTGGTTCCACCTAATTTAATTAATCCGTCAAGTTCCATCATTGTTACCTGGTTATGTTGTAATCACATCAGTAAGTCTTATAAAGAGTTGTGATATGCTCAAAGTACAGCGCACCATGCACAATGTAAATAGCACCTGGAAGCTGTTTGAAATGTAGCAAGAACACAGTCGCTTGTCTTTCACTTACAACTATGTTACGCTTTTTAAATATTTACTTTTTATACGATAAGGATTAATGCCTGTTATTGTTCTTGTGTACATTTTAAAAAATAATTTATGTTCACGTACATCCCCGTCTCTAATCCAATGCCACTGTTATTGACATTCCATATTGCAGAATAAAAATAAAATAGAAGAGGTTGGCTTATTTCGTACCTACACTTTTGATTGTTTGAATATATTGACGTACAAGCTTTTCAATTCATCAATGTCAAAGATATAGATATACCCAATTACCCTATTGCTTAACAAGAACAAAACTGGTTTATTTCGTACGCACATGTTTGAATGTTTGCATTTTCATTTACATTATCATTTATCATCAATTAACCACTGTCATAGACATTCAATGCGCGATAATAAATTTAGGTTATCGTTTAAAGCTGTTTATTAGGTTCAGTGATAATCAATGCAATGAACTTGTGGTCTCTAAAACGACCGTTGAGGTAGATCAATAGGTTACTAAATCATCAAAATCTTTCATTGAATAGGCTGCTATATTTACGTTTGAATAAACAATATTTATTCATTGTTCTTGATCAAGAACCATATTTCTTGTCGGTCGACTATTAAAAAACTTTCGAAATATCACCCGTCTTGCGTGCTTGTTCACATATTCATATTAAATTTCTTTCATTTTTGACTTTAGATTTTTTGTTGCGACGGTAATTAAATTAAAAGTATTTTAAAGTGCGTGTCCTTTTAAAACAAATGGACGTCCTGTTTTGATTTAATAGTTCATCATATGATCCTAAATTTTAGCAAAATTTTTTTAAAATTTGTATAAATTACTAAACTGGTTGCCGCGGATATCATAACTAAACGTTAAATAACTGTAGAAAATATCTCAAATAAGTAATATTTAAACTCCTACGTAAAGACAACAATACAACGGTCGTAAAATTTAAACAGCTTTTATCAACGAGACCGTACGAAAATCTATTTGTACCTCCTAATTTTTCAACCATAAACCAAGGATCTAATGATAATCAGCTATCTTGACCAGAGTTTATCATGTTCAAGAGCTCCAAAAATTCTATTTAGTTCTAGAGAGTTAAATTAGGGATCATGGGTTTTACTTATGATAAGATAATGACAAAAGTTTTGACATTTTATTGTTAAATGATGACGATTGAGAATGGTCTGTTAATTTCTTATGCGATAATTATGGTGGCAACATGTTTATCCAAATTGTATATTCCATTTTGATTACATTTGTTCACCCTGTTTTTAGCTAAAGTATATGTTGATTCACAGTTATTTGAAAAAACTTTTTATCAAATAAAAGCATTTCCTACAAGTATCAGTGAAATGAAGATGACCTGCCGTCATCTTATTTCTTGGAATAGTGTGGGGACAAGAAAAATAGGTGAGAATTTCTCCCCACACTTGGTTTTGGTTTATATACTGGTGTGTCTGTGGTATATATTCATTGGTTGAACGTGCGAATGGATTAACGATGATGGTGATGTGATGAAACAAAAACTGGTTATGGATGGAGTCATTGTAATCCAGGTTGCTTCCTTCTGGTTGTCTTCTTTGCTTGCTTATCCAGAAAATAAATGTACTTGCTGTGCACTGTACTAAGCAAAAATGTGGTGTTTTGTGGCATAGCTTGCCTTTTATTTGTAAAATATGTACTCAAATTGTAGGGAGCAGTGTTACTCGAATAAAAATACAAAAAAAACATACAAAAATGTGAAAGACAATCTGGACAAGGTACTGGTATTTGTGAAGAGAGAAAAAGATGACTGATTGATTGGAGTTGATTGACTTCTGTTGCGCCAGAGTGGCAGAAAGCAGGTTTACACGCAATGGCTACATTGCAAATGATGAACAGCGAAAATGCCTACGCTCTAGTGTAGTGTACAACTGGCGTGTATAATGGCGATATTCGACTGATATTTGTGTGAGTAAAAATGAAGCTTTTTATAGGTAGAGCTTTACATCAAAAGTAGGAAAAAGAAAATGTTATTCTTACAAATAATCTTTTCTTGTACACAAAGTGTGTCAATAAAAATATACTAATTGTACGTGTCACTTTGCATAAAAGAAGGTTACTAGGTGGTTAACTATTCATGTAAAGAAGTTTGTAACTAGAATTTGTTCAATTGGGTCATGAGTTACTCTCGTTATTTAACTTGATGTGGTCATGGTGTTTCACACTGCTGACACACATATATAATTTTCATTAGGAAAAACTTCGTATACTTTATGGCCAATGCAAAGCGCATGACAGAAAAATGTGGGATAAATGGTTAATTGTCACGACAATCATTCTGATTGACGCACACAAAAATAAAACATACATAAAACATACATACAATTCTACAGATACATGTTGTATAAAATGGATGATAAATAATCCTGTTTTATCATGTGATGATAACAACAATCGTTTGGTCAGATTTTTAGTAGATTTTAAATTCTGATTCCTGAATTATTAAGTTGTGACAACATACATCAATAATTTAAATTAAAAAAACAAAGGTTTCTGTGACACTCCAAAAAAGTAGGGATATAATTTTATGGATAAAGTTTTAAGTAAAAATACAATGTGTTAAAATTGATAGTAGTCCTAGCGACAGCATCAAGAGTACCTGATTGAAATATTCCGTTTCGGGCTAAAATAATGTTATTGATAAAACCGGCTTCAATGTACAGCAAAAAATTCAACACGAAAGATCTGACTACGATCACAATGACTTGAGTATCAGAGGTCTGTATCGTGTACATAAATGAAATGTGTAGAGTTGAATTTAGAGGGTAGTAAGACTAGGAACTTAAGCTAACGGCATTTGAAGGTATATAGTTTCCAAGGTAACCATAAGCTTCAATATCTGCACAAACCACAACCTTACGGACTACATTGATCCACAGATTTAATTTCCTAGCCTGCATATTTTGAGTTTGATTGATTAAAATACCTAAACAGCATGTATGCATGCATAATTTTAAGGCCAATAATTTTTTTACAAATGTCATGCTTTTATTAAAAAGTGTGCTTACGAAGGAATAGCTAACCATGTACAATATTTCCATAGCCAATCATTGTTCATGTCTTTCATTCCTAAAGTATACATTATATAAAGCGATAATAACATAACGCGTATTATCTAAAAATATTAACCTAAAACAATTTATCTAACGTTTAATTTCAGTACCTACAGCAGTAATATCTACAGCACTATCTTTTCCGCTTCTCAGGTAATTTTTATTATCCAATAAGTGTCAATTTTTGTGCTACCATATACCCGTAGTAGATACGACAATAGTAGCTATTTAAACTGACCACGGATATTTACTACGGATACGACGGATTCTGTATATACACAATGGTTTAAGGTTTAAAGGTTTTTAATTTAGGGTTTTTCATTAGTTCTTGTCATCAAAAATTCAATTTATTACGATAGTCGAAAGCAAATATTACTTTCTAAACCCTTTACTTATTTATTGTTTGGCAGCGAGATGGGGGCGCTACCCATCAACAATGAAATTATACCGTTTATGCACCTAAATTAGCTAGAAGTTAGCGCTTGAGTAATATGTAAAACAAGCAAAATTTGGACGCTTAAATTAAACATGAGAAGTGCTCATGGTTACTTGAGACATAATCAACATAAAAAACAATTAAGTAAGCCAATCAAAATTCACCAAGATATATCCCTAATACAACAATAATATTTTACTTCCTTTTGAAGTTTAAAAAGCTGCTTTATTATCCCACAATATTATACTTGGATGTAGAATTTCTGAAATCTACTTTACAAGTAAGTGTTTCCAGAAACAAGGAACATCGTTGCGTTAACTATTCTAAAACAGTCTGTATGTTTACAAGTTTATAAACAACAACAGTAACAAAAAGCAACATTTGTGGCAATACTAACGTTTATTTTAATATTTTAACAGGTACAATATTTCCCTCTATATTAATCCCTTAAGAAATAACAAAAGTAAAATTACTAAACCAAGAATTAGTTGAAAACAATATTTTCCAAAAGTATCAACTAACCGTTTCAACCTAGTGTTATAGCGCTTTTTCATTTCGGCTACATAATCAACCGAAAGAAGCAATTAAATAATCCATTTATAATACACCAAGCAATATTGTATTTACAAATGAGACTATAATCACGCTCTGTGCCGGAAATGTGATTCGTAGATTTCCTGGGAAATGTAGATTGGTGTATAGATAGTTGTGATGGGAATGTAGGGTAGATGTGCAAATAAATGCGGAGGTACAATAGGAGACCGTTCAGTTGAGCGTGTAAATACATACTACCACTTTATTCATCATCTTACGAGTTAAAGCAGCGCTGTTGTATATTCATACATACGCACATGAAACCAGATGTTATTAGTATATTGTATATCATACTCATAATATTGTATAATGTACCTATCTATATGGTTCACACTGTTATGTGTGTTATTGTCACTGGGTAGCACTCGACAAATAAAATATTTACTTGAATAAAAAATCCTTGAAATATTCTAATAAAAAACATTTTCAGAGACAAGCCGTCAAAATTGTTGCCTAAGTATTCACAAAACTGCTTGTATTTAGACATCTTTAGAATAGTTATACTCCTACAAAAACCAAGGAATACTGTTCAGTAGAAGGTTGAAACTGTCATGGAACAAAAATGTAAATTCCCGCCAAAACTTTGGTGGACAGTGTAAGTTTTTATTATTTATGGATGAACGGTCTACTGGATAGTTACTTTTGTTCAGTACACACAAGGGGAAAAGGACGTTATTCACGCCAAGGAGGGACTGGACCCTCTGCTATACATGACAAAAACTTGCCACAATTAGGGTCAAATTGCCATAAATCTATACTTATTCAATGCAGAATGTTATGAGGAATAAAATGTGACATTCCGCATTCTCCGATTTGTTTGTAATTCGACGTTGCAAATATTTCAAATGGGACATAAAAACTACTTTTTTCCAGTTCTCAGGAAAAGATGTCCCCACTAAATCGCTTACTATATTAATTTAAAAACAAACCAGAAAATAACCAATAGCACATTTTAGTCCCCACACAATTCTGCATCGAACATGTATAAAGTATGTAAAATTAAACATAGCTACAACGAGAAAAATGTTAGAGCAAGTTTTTGACAGTTTTACTAGAGGGCCCAGCACCTCATTACCGTGCATGTGGTGCTTTCCAGTAAATGTTACTGGACATTCACAAAAGTAAACATTTGTTTTAATATTTGCTTAAAATCTAAAACTTGGGCAGATACAATACTTCCTAGGACCAAGCACACTTAAATTAGATTAACATATTTTAATTTTAACAAAACATAGTAATAAGTTGTGAAAATGATTTTCCAACGAAATGATCACTCCGTTTCCATCTTACTACTTTGTCTCAATTTCTTTTTTGCTACTGATGCGTTCCATAAAGAAACATTCTATTCAATGGATTACGTTAACTTCTCACATCCTGAAATTGATAGAGCTGTTCTATAAGGCTAAAAGCAGAGACTAAATTACCCTCAACTATCAACTCCAGCCCACTTCAACGACTAGGATAAAATTCGCAATCCCCTACAGTTTTCGAAACCGTTTATTGTCGTGACCAATGTTCTGAATGTTGACTTTGAAGGACCGCAATATCCTATAATACTAAGAAAACAATGAGCTGCCCTTCCTAGATATTATGACATACTTTAGAGATGATTGGAGCATTGAACATTTCGTTTACAGAAAACCTTCTTTCACAAATACATATTTAATTTATTCATCATTCCAACCACAAGCTCGCAAGATTGGCGTGGTTGACACATTTCGTGCATTGAGAGTATATGATTCCGATCATCTCGAAGATGAAATTTTTCAAATTTTCAACATGCTGGGATCTGGTGGCTACCCTTCAAATTTACTTAACAAGCGAAAAATGATTGTAACAGAACGAGAAGAAAAACGTAGTTTACTCTCAAAGAAAGAAGTGAACAATTGAAATTAGAAAATGAATTGAAACCTAGAGTCATCCTACCTTACTTTGAAAAAACAACTAACAAAACAGCAACATTCCTGTGTTTTTCTCTCAATGTTGAAATTTTCTATTATCCTGTTATTAAATTAGGTACTATTCTATCAAACTTGAAAGTAAAAAGCGAAAAATTGTTAGTTGGTATCTATGAGATTTTTTGTAAGCCAGCCTCGACGGAACCTAAAGTGTACATTGGAGAAACTGGGATTGGAGTTGATGAACGTGAAAACCAACACGAGGTTGATGTTCGAAGGAATAACCCAAATTCTGCAGTTGCAAAATATATGGATCAATCTGGACAAACAATTCGAGGGATACATCTTCTTGAATATGAATCCAGGGAATATATACGGAAGATTTAAGTAACACCATATATCAGGGCAGTACCCAATACAATGAATGACATTTTAGGAACAAGACTACAACAAATTTGGTCCTCAGGACTCAGAAGTTTTTAAAATTCAAATACCAACAACGGAGTAAAGAACACTAACAAAGTTAATATTCGTTATATTTTTAAATTGTTGCGACATGTCAAAACATTATTTGACTTCTTCCCCTTGTACGTAAATGTTTTAATGTTCATGAAAATTTTTTTCTTGTCTTTGCCATTTTGTCCTGATGATGACACACTGTCTGGTGACGAAACGTTGACAAAATAAAACAATATTCAATTAAAATAGCCTCAAACGTCGTTTAAACTCATAACAAAATTATTTAGCTGTCGAAGGAGTTAAAAGAAAAATTTGGATGTATGGAATAGCATGAAGCTCATTAATTTTGTGCCATTGTGAAGATGAAAAAAATCTGTACGCTAACTTCTCGTCTTATGACTTATATGACTGTGCAATGCTGTATACCTTTTAATTTAATATAAGTGACAACTTTCTACATTGACAATTTTTTGTACGTATACACATGCCTATCAACATTGTATATTCAACTGTGAAAACATTTATTCATATTATTTTAAACAAGAGTACGTGCTGGTTTACATTAAAAACATTTTTGTTATATAAAAACAATATATGCAAAAATTTACTGTCAGATTCTTTACTAAACTATTGTCCGATTCCAGAATTCTTTATTTGTGAATAATTAAATAAGCAAATTAATTTCTAAAAAATCGGAACCATTTATGAACATTCTAAAACGTAGTTATAATATTTCTCACTCGTAATAATATAACTCAACCACAACTGAGAACCTTGTATTCAATGACTTAACATAATTGTTTGTACGTGCAACATTGGTAAGTATTGGTAGAGTGCAAAACTCTATTCAAATCACGTATACTTAAAAGTCGAAAATATTCATATTCTTAAGAACAGAATTCTAAAGAAAAAACCATCTAAAAGATCGGGATACGGAGATAATCTATTCTGATGATTTTTTTTTTCGGCTGACGTGATTCTAAAGAATAAACTTCTCAATGCTAAAATTCTTGTACTTGACCGTCACCCGAAAAAAGCTGTTGCAAACAAATACAGCAAGTGATTTAGGAGACCTTATCGTTTGGGCAAAAAATCACAGTGATGTTCCTAAAAGTTCTGATACGCCTTATTGTGTTGCATATGAGGTTGGGGACTCAGCCACCAAGAACTGCCATGCACCAGTTTTTATTTCCACACCAGCAAATTTTAGCTTTTTTGTACAACATGAAATTTATTCCCATCGTATTTTTAAGCGAATATGTACCAGATTTCAAATGCACTTGTGTGGATTTCATAAAGTTATACTTATGTAAACATGTAAATGGTATTGCAACCTTGAAATATATGTTTGAGTTACCTCCAGAAGGAATGACCGGAGGGTTAGAGTATAAAAGGAAACGTGGTCGTCCAAAACGTATGACTAAAGGTCTTGGAAAGGAATAGAAAACTATGTATTATTTGTAAAGTGTGGAATAAATAATATGGAGTACGCCATCATCCCTCTAATTTACATCTAGGGACAAATGATGATCGCTTTTTTCCCCCGATAATTAATAAGTGATAATAAGAGGGACGGTTTGATGAATTTACTAAGTACGGAAACAATTATTCCATTTTGTGATGTAAAAATTATTACATTCTTAAACATATCTGCTTTTTAACTACGAAATTTCAGTTTTTATTACAGTTATAAAACAGATTGCTTGAATAACCAAGCCTTGCGCTACTGTGGAAATGAATTACGAGAATTCGTGTTGCATCAAAAATACATGGTAATATTACACAGGAGTGCCACAATTACGCGACAATATGGCATACTATATTTTGTTTTCAAATGGTTATTAGCCCTGAAATAAAAAAGTCGGTTACATAAAATCCAATCCTTTAGATTTTCCTTCTGACTACTCGAATCGGCTTAAACTTTCAATTTGTTACCCGGCTTGGGCCAAAAGAATACTTAAAATCTATTTAAATAAATTATTCATTGTTAACTTGCTTCAACATATGGACAGACACACAACCAACAGGTGGAGAATAATCAGTTGTATTTTCGCAGAATGGCTTGCTAAAGAATTAACTTTTTATATTTTTCAGACGAGATAAAACATTAATTATACCCATCTTAATATATTTACCCGTTTCATATAACGTAGTCAAAACGCTAGCGCCATACTTCATTACTTTCCAAATCATTGCTATGCTTGTCAAAGTACGAGTGAAAGCTTTCCTATTATTTGTACGAACTTCCAAAAAAGCAATAAGTATTGCAAGCGTGACACCAAGCAACCACAGAACAAAAATGATCAAGATATTTCCTGTCATACTGGGTGGAGTTAAAACTGCATTTGTGTTTGCCATTTCCCTTGAACCCCCATATCCCAAATGAGTACTCCACCAATCAAAGATACCTGACTGCGAAATTCCCCGCATTCGTCCAATTATATAAACGTCCAAATACCCTGTGAAATCTACTCCAATTCGGTTTGTTGAGTAGACTTCTTTCCCAATGTGAGTTATCAAACTGCTCCAATTTTGCCTGAAAATATCCCGTTGAAACTTTTGACACAATATTTCCGGTAGGATCACCGCAGTTTTGTTACAAGCTACAATTTCGTTAAGCAGTACTTGTTCCTCTTTCCTGTAATACATCTCTCGGAGTGTTTCGTACTCAGGCGGACCTACTTCGTTATTCCGAAAAAATCCGTTTATGTACGGTGCCATTAAGATTGTTAGCGTACTAGGATGAAGTCGAGTGATATTTTTAAGACTTTCTCTGATATGATTCTCTTGTAGTCCAGGTATGCTTTCAATAAGACTAATTTCAGATTTTGCCCCCGTCCAAGGCTGTTCCAATTCGATTTTGTGTGGTTCCTCACTGAGGCCATACCAGTGGCTTGGAATTGTAGACCCCCAAAGCGTGTATAACACTTCGATCGTTCTTGTGTACACTGTGTACTTGTCTGAAATGAGATCACTCAATTTTTCATATAGTAGTGGTTGCCTGGGTTGTACCATATTGTAGACATTTGTGTTCTTGTATGCATTGCTCACAACGATCCCCACCAGCATCAATCCACTCACAATCCATCTCATTCGAGAATCTTTGAGTAGTTTCTCAGAAAAGGGTCCACCCTGCTCTACAAGCACCCTTAATATGGACATTAAGTGGTATATAAGTCCTTTTGTAGTGGTTTTTCTGGAATCTCTGCAAATTACCACGGATAGAGAGGCAACGAATATTCCCAGGAACATCCAAACGTAACCGTCAAAAACGTTGAAGAACTCTTTCACCGGAAATGGGCTCGTACCGCGTTCTCCACACGTCATAAAACGAAGACTGGATAATTTATTGGTTAATACAATACCGCTTTCACTAGCTACTTTGGTGTTCGTAACCAAATTAATGCTATACTGAGTGTTTAACAAATGGGAATACTTGCCGATTGACTTAACTCCTGGGGAATTACAGTAAATATCTTCGGTGATATGAGTCGAATAGTTCCCCATAACGCTCTTTAGTACATGGGCAACTGCTCTGTATAAACGTTCTTCATGATCACCAATGCTTGCAGTTGATGTAGCCATTGAATAACTCGTATTAGGGTCATCTGGTTCACATTTAAGAATACTTTTGGTTATGCCATCCTCAACTCGGTTGACAAAATTATTGCGAAGGCCATACCATTAACTGACTTCATTTGATCGTGGGCTAGCTGTTTTTGCTAGAGTGTAGAAAGAAGCTGAACTCCAGTCTTTCAGTTGAATTGGAATCATAGAAGGTCTCCCTCTACACTCCAAGCATGGTTTTAAAAAAATTACTGCTACGGAAGGTGTACCGGAATCGTGATAAGACTTAAAATTTATTAGTAATAGGGCAAACAACACAAAGATGGGAGGGTCTCTAGAATTATCTTCCGAGACACTACGTCTCATCCACCATAAAATACTACGTAATTGAAGTTCATAATCAAATTTGGTGTTAGTGACAAGTAAATGAAACGACTGGACCGAAGGTCGTAACGAAACTTTAAATTTGTTGTTGAAAACGCTTGGGTAACCCAGAGATGAACTAATCGCAAATTCTGGTAGAAAAATGTCCACGTGAACAAAGCAGTTCCAAGGTTTTGTTGCAGAGGAAAACTGGAAATAGTCCAACCTACAGCAATAGTCTCTTACATAAGTGTCACGATCAATTTTCATTTGACTCAACAATCTTGACGTTTTGCAGGGATATATTATTTTACTTTCGTTTTTTGTCATGGTAACAAATTCTCCTGGGACCCATAATAATTTATTGCGTGGCAATATCGAATATGGTATGATATGGTTGGCAATATGTTTCTTGAGGACGCCGGGAACAGCTCGACGTAACAACACCGGGTGATTGCTGGGAGGTAGATTGACGTGAAGAAAGTTATTGTACGAAACAAAACAGTTTTGATGAAAGAAGGGGTTCAGATATAAATTTAGCAACTTTGTCTCAAAAGGTATTTTCTTCTTGGAGTAGAACAATTTAGCGGCTTTAATAGTTTTGCGTTCAGAATTCCACAAGTCAGGATCATCCTCAAGTATGTGGTCATACCTTTTAAGTTCAAATCTGTTACCACTTGCCCCATTTTGGGATAACAAAATTAAAACAAAACAAGCTTTTGCTAACATTTCCGTTGTAAATTTGCTTCCAAGCTTTTTTATAAATTTATACGTTTCCGGTTCTGTTGAGATTTGGCTTGTTAAGCAATCCTTCACAGCTTATGTATTTTTTGGCTCTAAATATTTTGTTTTGTTGCGTTTGTATACTGCCTTCGCCTTGCCTTTTTTTTAGAAGGAAATAAAATCTTTATGTCGTCAATACTTGGAAGCAGGCGTGTCTCTATGAGATCTTTAGCAGTAAATCCAGTTTACCTGCCAACAAAGGTACTTAAAGATCTGTAAATTTACTCGACGCTGTATAAATGTGTTGATAGAAATTGTTTGGTAATGTTGTGCCGTGTATTTATTAGGCAGAAGATAACCACCGTTTTCCGTCTAAAAATTTCAATTCGCTCGCTTATTAATTATCTACTTTTTTGAACTAAATATATTTCGTTTATTTACTATGAGTCACGAGTGACTGCCGAGTGAAGGGAGGTAGAGGTGGAGACAACCATAACATGCCATGTATAACGTTTCCTATCCCGTAAAGTAAAAGATGTAACTTGAGCAAAAATATTAGACCTCTTGGTTTGAAAATGGTTCTTTATGAGCATATGCTTAACTTTTTGGTGCCTTTCAATTTTTTCTAGGAAAAAAATACCCGGAAAATATACTTAGAATTTTGTCAATTGTAGAACACCCAGCTTTAACGTAAAACTGCACTACTTTTTATTTCAATTCAATACCGTACTAGCTTTTGTACGTTGGACCAAGCCTGCAGGCTTAGCTTTAGGAACATCAACTTTGGCTTGAGCTTGGGAGATTGGCAACTTGGCTTTGCTTGCGTACGATTTTCTCAAGCCTGGTCAAGGTGGATTGTTTCCGTTATTGTGGGATTTTTTTCTAAATACTGATCGGTTTGTACAATTTTCATGTTTTGCTACACAAGGTTTATTGTGTGTTTGCCTTTGTAGGTAAATTAATAACTCAGATTTATCCTGTAGTATTGACTA